>CM055728.1:25290124-25546282 GCA_029465975.1 Dallia pectoralis | reverse complement strand
GATCTATAGACAAAGTGAAGGGCGAAGAACAATCCAATATTCTGTTGTAAAATAGCCAAATAGACCTTTACGCTGTCATACCTAGCTTCATGTTACAGTTTTTTATTTTGGCTATGGAATTTAATAACATTACATAGCAAAAACAATAATGTACGACCACAGTCAAGTCACGTTTTAAAAAAAACATTTAACTGACACCATGTTACTAAATAAATATATGTACAATGTAGAGGTTATTAATTTATTTGGCCCGAATCCTAGACTAACTGTGTCTCAATGACATAACATAATATTAGAAATAATGATCCTAGCAGTGTATAACTGTAAATCATGAAAGACAGAGATTTCTATGATTGACTCAATCTCAATCATCAGCCTTAGGCAATTGCTTCGATCCCCCAGAAATACCAATTCATCCAGACTGAGAGAAAAAACAACACACCAGTATCAGAAATGAATAGCAGTCCCCTTCTTAGCTTCTGTTTCACTGTCCCACAGAAGTTGGGATTTACAAGCAATCATCCTCGTTATCAATGCTAGTTGCTTAGATAAGACTGTTGAATATAGTTCACAATGACTAACTAATGACTGACAAATGTGTTCATGTCAGACCAGGAGTGCAAATAAAAAGATCTTAAAAAGATTTTAATATTGTAATATATATTAACATGAGTAAATCAGACTTCATTGAGGTTAATATAACAAACAACCACAATGAAATGATACATTAAATTAGGAAATCAATTCAGACAACTGAATTAAAATAACATAGAAAAATATCATAACTACAAGAAATGTATTAATACATTTATCTTAGAAAAACAATGGCACCAGTTTAACCTAAACCTAAAAAATTTAAAATAGCCTGATCACCATAGTCCTTATTACTGCCCTCCAGTGTCAAGAGTTGAAACCCCCAAAAACACAATATTAGGCCTTGTTAATGACCAACCTTGTTTCTGCCAATTTCAAGATTGTGGTTAGTGTCAATTAATGTTAATTGATTCTTGTTGTCAGGGTTCAGAATCACCTTGTTGGTGCGCATGAGATGATCAGAGATGCTGAGAGAGCAACTCGTTCGATTGTGGTTTCCCAGATAATTAATTTACACACATTTGTACTAATTCATATGTCTGAGACATTGATTTCCCTTTTTGGTCCACAACACATAAAGGCTCCTATCTTGTAAATCGGCCACTTTATGCTCCCGGCTCTAAAACTAATGCTGCAACATAATCCTGAAATATAATTCTGGTCAAAAAAATATTAACAAATTTGTAAAATCACAACTATGTCCTTTAACTGATGATGCAACTTTGAGGGGTAGCCTGTGATAGTTTATTAATGGGACATTGATGATGCACTATTTCAGATGTGAGTGGCACGAACAATCAACAGACATTCCTTCATTGAATACCGAGGAAACATGCCAATTCACTCCTACCACGTTAGCCAAAGCATGCAAGCAGGGCCATTATCCGCTCACTTGAACTCCAGAACGAACTTTTTGTTTACCCAGCACATATTTATTAGTCTTTATTATCGCTTTATGATTTCATTATCTTACGCATACTTTTTGGCTGTAGTCATTAAAGTATATTAGTCCATAATTTATAAAAGTGTTGCATATTGAACCATCAGTCAGATGGACCATCATTTAATAATATTGACAATTAATATATTTATGCGTATTGCCAATTAAATGTTATTCTTTTGTTATGTTACAATGACAGACAGTTATAGCAATACATTTGATGGAACTTTCAGGTACAAGAAAATAGTTTATTATAACAAAATGAAAATAAATTAGAAATGCCTGTCATTGTCCAAATACAGCCAATAATTCCAGTCCTTTCAGAATAGCAGTTCTGCCTTCTTCGTTGTGTTATGCACCAAACCCCAGATGACTAGAGGCAGGCGAGGTCGTAACATGATCCTATTTACACCAATAGTAAAACACACCAAAGCAAATGAACAAACTACAACCAGACCGCATAACTACAGTGCACTGAGAGGTTTAATATTCCATGCAAAAAACAAAGAGGATTTCACTGCATGACAGAAATGTACAACCGGGGAACACTTGGTTGGTGGCATTAGTGACCCTACCTGTCTACTCTACCTAACTTATATCATTAGTGAGTGACCCTACCTGCCTACTCTACCTAACTTATATCATTAGTGGCCCTACCTGTCTACTCTACCTAACTTATATCATTAGTGAGTGACCCTACCTGCCTACTCTACCTAACTTATATCATTAGTGAGTGACCCTACCTGTCTACTCTACATAACTTATATCATTAGTGAGTGACCCTACCTGCCTACTCTACCTAACTTATATCATTAGTGAGTGACCCTACCTGCCTACTCTACCTAACTTATATCATTAGTGAGTGACCCTACCTGTCTACTCTACCTAACTTATATAATTAGTGAGTGACCCTACCTGTCTACTCTACCTAACTTATATAATTAGTGAGTGACCCTACCTGCCTACTCTACCTAACTTATATCATTAGTGAGTGACCCTACCTGCCTACTCTACCTAACTTATATCATTAGTGAGTGACCCTACCTGCCTACTCTACCTAACTTATATAATTAGTGAGTGACTCTACCTGCCTACTCTACCTAACTTATATCATTAGTGAGTGACCCTACCTGCCTACTCTACCTAACTTATATCATTAGTGAGTGACCCTACCTGTCTACTCTATCTAACTTATATAATTAGTGAGTGACCCTATCTGCCTACTCTACCTAACTTATAGCATTAGTGAGTGACCCTACCTGCCTACTCTACCTAACTTATAGCATTAGTGGTCCTACCTGCCTACTCTACCTAACCTATAGCATCAGTGACCCTATCTGCCTACTCTACCTAACTTATAGCATTAGTGACCCTAACCCTAAAAAGAAAAGAGAAATAACCCCAGTATATGACTGGCTTAGTTTATCTATTGACACGTGTTAACACCAATAGTAGCTCCCAGGAACCTGTGGTGCACTTTCAGTCACATTGTTTTCAGAGAAGGACATATGAACACAGTGTAAGCAATTCATATCATGTATACATATAAACATATGTGTGTGCTCCACTATTAACTCATTCCCTCCCTTAAAGAACCATGGTTATATCCATAAACAAAAAGATTAGTGGCAAAACTCAAAGATCTCTAGCCATGAACATTCTTCATTGCACTTGACATGGCTTGAACAGTTTTCTGAACAATAATCAAGCATCAAGTATTACATATGATGTATATAATTTATAGTAAAAGCTATTCATTAATACATTAATAGAGACTTTGTTTTTGGCTGGTAATAAGCTTGATTCCAATTCAATTGATAGACAATATATAAATACCACGAAAAAGGCACAACTTCTATTTTGAAACTAAAGGAACTGTTGACTGTGCTATTGACCAGTGACAGACATTCCACATTTATGTGTATAAAAAGATACCAAGATGTTTTAATAATAAACGTTTTTCTTTTTCTGATCCATTTTAAAGGGAAATAATTCACACATTCACAGACCCACATGTAATGGGGAAAGCATTCCTAATGTGTGCAGATGGTGGCGGTAATGAGTTCTTGGATATCCCCATCTTCACCTATCGTATGAAGAGAAGAAGCCGGCTTTTCCTGAAGAGAAGCCAAGATGGCGGCTACCATGAAGAAGACAGTTGTAAGCTAAAACCTATTGAAATGCATTCTCGTATCTACATAACATCTGAACTGTCATTCGTTCAGTGATTGGCTAATATTATCCATCTTGGTCTATGATTCAGATCATTACCGCTCATTAAATGGCCATTCTTGATCTCATGCGTGTAGAGCCATTCAGTAATAGGGAGCAGCCTTAACGGTATAGCACAATGCTAACTGACATTAGCCGAACAGCTAAAGTGATGTTGGTGCAATTGGCTCGGATGGTTATCAAATAATTGATATTGAACTATGCGATATCTTTAGTAAATGTTTTGCTATGGTGTACGTTTAACGATACGTGTCATTTCAAAGCCGTATCTATTCATCTCCTTATTTGATTGGTAATGCGTTAAAGTGAAGTGGCCAAGTGACATGCAGGTTAAACGTTTTCTAGCCTAGCTACGTTGCGGAACGTTTTGTACTGAATGAACCGCTCCCCAAAACTTTGTGACGTTCTTGAACATTCCTTGAGTTGTAACGTCAATAAACGTGTGAGGTATTTAAATGGTAAATGGTGTATTTCAGCGTCTGCAAAAAAAACTGAAAATGTATGCACTCAACTCAATACTGTAACAAGTAGTCAATATTGATAATGGACAGTTAGAAATAGCGATATACGAATTATGTTGAACAATATATATTGTCCTCTCTCTCAAAGGCAGTTGAAGATGTCAATGTCACATTTGAAGACCAGAAGAAGATCAATACATTTGCTAGAAACACAAATCGAATGACCGAATTCAAAGATGAAATAGAGGCAAAAAAGGTAAGTTGTAATGATTAAGAATATCAGTGTAGACTTTTGTTGTATAGATCATTTTGTCTTCATATTATTCTCATAAACTACATCATGTTGTCACCAATTAGCTCAGCCATGATGCACCTCTCATTGGTCACAGACACATCGCCTCCAATCATACTGCTCTATTTACATGTCAGGTTACTCTGATATGCTGACGGTCCTCCTATCTTGCTGGTTTGAATCCACTGTTTTTTTGTTTGTTTTTTCACTGCATATTTTGTTTATTATGGGGATTGTTGTTAAGAACATTACACTCACTCATCACTCACTCATCTTCAACCGCTTATCCGGGGTCGGGTCGCGGGGGTAGCAGCTCTAGCAGGGGCCCCCAAACTTCCCTTTCCCGGGCAACATTAGCCAGCTCTGACTGGGGAATCCCGAGGCGTTCCCAGGCCAGTGTGGAGATATAATCTCTCCACCTAGTCCTGGGTCTTCCCCGAGGTCTCCTCCCAGCTGGACGTGCCTGGAACACCTCTCTAGGGAGGCGCCCAGGTGGCATTCGTACAAGATGCCCGAACCACCTCAACTGGCTCCTTTCTATGCAAAGGAGCAGCGGCTCTACTCCGAGTTCCTCTCGGATGACTGAGCCTCTCACCCTATCCCTAAGGGAGAGGCCAGCCACCTTTCTGAGAAAACCCATTTCGGCCGCTTGTACCCGCGATCTCGTTCTTTCGGTCATGACCCAGCTTTCATGACCATAGGTGAGGGTAGGAACAAAGATTGACCGGTAGATCGAGAGCTTTGCCTTTCGGCTCAGCTCTCTTCGTCACAACGGTGCGGTGAAGCGAATGCAACACCGCCCCCGCTGCTCCGATCCTCCGACCAATCTCCCACTCCATTGTTCCCTCACTCGCGAACAAGACCCCGAGGTACTTGAACTCCTTCACTTGGAGTAAGGACTCATTCCCTACCCGGAGTAGGCACTCCACCGGTTTCCTGCTGAGAGTCATGGCCTCAGATTTAGAGGTGCTAACCCTCATCCCAGCCGCTTCACACTCGGCTGCGAACCGATCCAGTGAGTGCTGAAGGTCACCGACCGATGAGGCCATCAGGACCACATCATCCGCAAAAAGCATTGATGTGACCATCAGCCCACCGAACGGGAACCCCTCCCCCCCATGACTACGCCTTGATATCCTGTTCATGAATATTACAAACAGGATTGGTGACAAAGCGGAGCCCTGGCGGAGGCCAACCCCCACCTGGAACGAATCCGACTTACTGCCGAGGACACGGACACAGCTCATGCTTTGAGCGTACAGAGATTGGATGGCCCTGAGAAGAGACCCCCTCACCCCATACTCCCGCAGCACCTCCCACAAAAGATCCCGGGGTACCCGGTCATACGCCTTCTCCAGATCCACAAAACACATGTAGACTGGATGGGCATACTCCCAGGCCCCCTCCAGGATCCTTGCGAGAGTAAAGAGCTGGTCCGTGGTTCCCGGCCAGGACGAAAACCGCATTGTTCCTCTTCAATCTGAGGTTCGACTATTGGCCGAACCCTCCTTTCCAGCACTTTGGAGTACACTTTACCAGGGAGGCTGAGGAGTGTGATACCTCTGTAATTGGCACACACTCTCTGGTCCCCCTTTTTAAAGAGGGGAACCACCACCCCGGTCTGCCACTCCTCTGGCACTGTCCCAGACTTCCATGCAATGTTGAAGAGGCGTGTCAACCAAGACAGCCCTTCCCCACCCAAAGCTTTTAGCATTTCTGGACGAATCTCATCAGTCCCTGGGGCTTTGCCACTGTGGAGTTGTTTGACTACCTCAGCGACTTCCCCCAGGGAAACTGACGATGACCCTCCATCAGCCTCCAGCTCTGGCTCTGTACTAGAGGGCGTGTAGGTCGGATTCAGGAGCTCCTCAAAATGCTCTTTCCAGCGCCCGATCACATCATCAGTTGAGGTCAACAGTGTCCCATCCTTACTGTACACAGCTTGGATGGTTCCCCGTTTTCCCCTTCTGAGGTGCCGAACGGTTTTCCAGAAGCATTTTGGTGCCGACCGAAAGTCCTTCTCCATAGCTTCTCCAAACTTCTCCCACACCCGCTGCTTTGCCTCTGACACGGCAGCGGCTGCAGCCCTTCGGGCCTGTCGGTACCCTGCAACTGCCTCCGGAGTCCCCAGGGTTCGCATATCCCTGAAGGCCTCCTTCTTCAGTCGGACAGCTTCCCTGACCACTGTGGTCCACCACGGTGTTCTAGGGTTACCACCCCTTGAGGCACCTAGGACCTTGAGACCACAGCTCACCGCCGCAGCTTCAGCAATAGAAGCTTTGAACATTGCCCACTCGGGTTCAATGCCCCCAACCTCCACAGGGATGCCTGAAAAGCTCCTAAAGAACATTACAGTGATGGGATATCACTGTAAACAGCAATACCTAATGCCAACACATGACATATACACTGCTCTGCAAGTTAATTAATTAGTGGTCAAACTGATACGTGGTGCACTACAATTATATTAGTTTAACTATAGCCATCAATGTGATTTATCTTCCCAGAAATCTCTCCAGAATCTGCAGGATGCCAGTGACGACCTGATGATGGCAGAGGATGACTCTCTACTTGTGCCATATCAGATTGGAGATGTTTTCATCAGTCACACTCAAGAAGAGACCCAAGAGATGCTGGAGGCTGCAAAGGTATTTGTCATATAATATCCCTACCAACTGCTTGTTTTTGTTTTACCCTTAAATTATAGATTTCCAGATTCCTTATACCATTAAATTATAGATTTCCAGATTCCTTATACCATTAAATTATAGATTTCCAGATTCCTTATACCATTAAATTATAGATTTCCAGATTCCTTATACCATTAAATTATAGATTTCCAGATTCCTTATACCATTAAATTATAGATTTTCAGATTCCTTATACCCTTAAATTATAGATTTTCAGATTCCTTATACCCTTAAATTATAGATTTCCAGATTCCTTATACCCTTAAATTATAGATTTCCAGATTCCTTATACCCTTAAATTATAGATTTCCAGGTTCTTCCGAGACCTTGCTCCTCTTGCTCCTCCTCAGTTCACCCCACAGGTTTTCAGAAGGTTTTATGTCAGGGGATTGAGATGACCATTGGAAAACAATTGATGTTGAGGTCAGTGAGCCAATTATGTGTGGATACAGTGGAGTACCTTGGATCCATGTCCAGTTGAAAAACCCAACCAGTACCCAGTTTTAGCCTCTTGGCGAGGGCAGATGGTTCTGTAGTATTTGTTTGAATCTAGCATAACATGTATTCCAGACCCAACCCGTACCCAGTTTTAGCCTCTTGGCGAGGGCAGATGGTTCTGTAGTATTTGTTTGAATCTAGCATAACATGTATTCCAGACCCAAACCGTACCCAGTTTTAGCCTCTTGGCGAGTGCAGATGGTTCTGGAGTATTTGTTTGAATCTAGCATAACATATATCCTAAAGTTCTCTGGGCCTTTTGGAGCCATTATCGTACACTGCCATATAATCTATGTAGAGTAAGGGAAGTATGTCACCTTCTGCAGGGCCCTCCCCCCTTTCAGCTTAACCCATGCTTGGTGTTGGTGTCCTAAACGCTCTATTCATGTCTCATCTAATTATAGAACCCAGTTACCCAGTATAAGCGAAGTCCCAATTTTGTAATATCCAGGCTCTAATGTGCATGTCTTAATGACAGTAGAGGTTCTCACAAGACATCTAAATAGCTTGTTGGCATGTGGGTGTCATCTATTTTTAGTTTTTGACATTTGTTGACCATCCTCTGTAATTATTAAACTGTCATCCATGGGAATGTGTTACCACTTGAACCATCCTCTGTAATTATTAAACTGTCATCCATGGGAATGTGTTACCACTTGAACCATCCTCTGTAATTATTGAACTGTCATCCATGGGAATGTGTTACCACTTGAACCATCCTCTGTAATTATTAAACTGTCATCCATGGGAATGTGTTACCACTTGAACCATCCTCTGTAATTATTAAACTGTCATCCATGGGAATGTGTTACCACTTGAACCATCCTCTGTAATTATTAAACTGTCATCCATGGAGAATGTGTTACCACTTGAACCATCCTCTGTAATTATTAAACTGTCATCCATGGGAATGTGTTACCACTTGAACCATCCTCTGCACTGCGTGGGGGCAAAGTTCACTTGCCTTCCATTCCAGACAGGATTATTCTGGCTTCAGTTGATTTAATCGTATCAGATATTGCTTTAGTATTGGAGATGGGCATTTTGAGGCATGTAGCTATTTCATTTCGGTATAGTTACAGGTTGGTGATAACATTCCCAGTCGGAGACTGTCAGTTACCAAGACAGAACATCAAGCACATTTTGGTCTATTAAAATAACATCAAGTTGATCAGAAATACAGTATAGACATAGTTAATGTAGTAAATTACTTTTCTTGCTGGAAACAGCAGATTTTTAAAGGAATATCAACATGGGCCCATTTATCAGCAGCCATCACTCCTGTGTTCCAATAGCACGTTGTGTTTGCTAATCCAAGGTATTTTTTAATTGTACCCACAAAACCCCAAACTCAAAGTCAACTGGGAAGAAGCGGCTCCAGGAGGCTGGCCTTCTAGGCAGAAAGTGTAAAGATTATGCTATTCTAAACTAGCCAATTAAAAGAAAAGCTTAAGGAAGGATATCACTCCATTCTGCAGCACACAAGTGTATGTTTTCTGCTATATTTCCCAACCGTTGGCTGCAGAAAACTGAAATGAATTAAATGACTGGCGAAGGAAGTGTATTTTCAGTGACCAGTGTGATATATTTATTACTGTGCTACCATAACAGGCCTTTGTATAAATGGTATGTTTAACGTGTATTGTTTTTGGTCATAGGAACAACTAGAGTTGGAGGTCAAGGAACTTGAAGGAAAAGTGTCGGCGATACAGCGGGTGTTGGGTGATCTAAAAGTACAGCTCTACGCCAAGTTTGGGAACAACATCAACTTGGAAGCTGATGAAAGCTGAGTGTGTAGTAATATGCAGAGCTGAACCTGGTCCCAGATCTGTTTGTGCTGTTAGGCATAAATGCAAATCAATGATTATAGCTGTTTACAATTATAAGTTGCCAAAAACGGTTCTGGAACCAGGAAACACGATTCTACATATGGACTGATGCTGTTCACATGAGTATACAGGAAGCTTTTCAAACCAACGTCTATTCTATTCTCTGCATCTACACCGTTTGTTCAGCTAATGAGCTGCAGAGGTTTACTTGGTTGTATGGTTTTGTTTTGTAAGACGGACAGTGAGTGTATCCACTTTATTTTGTGAGGACTGTTCATTAAATAATGTATTTACTTTGTCACTGGGTCTTAGTCACTTATGATAGACTCACACAGCCAAATGATATGCACTGCATTTCAGAAGAACTAGACCCCTCCACTATTTCCACATTTTTCTTGTTACAGCCTAAAGTAAATGTTCCCCTCATCTTATTACCAAGCAAAAACAAACTTTTAGAAATGTTTGCAAGTGTACAAATAACTGAAATATTACATTCAGCATATTTCACCCTTTCAGTCAGTACTTTGTTTAAGCACATTATGGAAAGATTACAGTCTTCCAGGCAACCCTGTCGTTTTGACCATTCTATTCTGCAGATCCTATCAAGCTCTGTCAGGTTGAATGAGGAACACAGACATTTTAAGGTATCTCCTGAGATGTTTGATCTGGTTTGTATAAAAAATTAAACGCCTTTCTCATTGTCTTTGTAGCGTTGTTTTTATAGTGATTATGTGCTGGAATAAAGTACGCTCTGAAGTGCATCCAATCCACACACAGCATCCTGCATAGACATTGTTAAAGCGTGTGCTAAAATGTGACCAGCATGACCTAATATCGGTTACGCACATGTAGGTTTTAAAGTAGTGGCAGACACCCGGAGGATGAATTCCTCAATTAAGAAGTTCCCCTGGGCTTTTGCTGGTAACATTCAGAGTACCACACACACACAAGCAAAAAAACACGGAAACACACACACATGCTTGGCTTTATGTTAAACCTTGGCTCAGAGGAACGCATTAAATTTGGAGATCACTTGCCTTATTTCCCAGATGGCCTTGTGTTGGTTCTTTCTCACTGTCTTTCTATCTCCGCTCATGCTCTTATTATCTCTCCTCAATCTCTGCACTTTAAATAATTAGCTGTGTGAAGCAGGGACATATTTCTTGTTAGATCTTTCTAAGATGGTGAGCCGCGGTTAGGCAGTGTCTGAGATCTACTCAATACCGTTGTAACTGCAGGAACACTCCAGAAGGTGTCTCCATGTCTCTATTAGTTACATCTTACCCTTTTTATTTAGTCATTTTAAGGGATCGTGGTTTTTTTCGTTGATTTCTATTTCAATTAAAGATCAACGGTAAGCTCAACCATTAAATGGTAATTACTAACAGCTCCTCCTTCCCTATCAGCATCTAGACATAGAAGACTTGTAAATATATCATATGGATACTGGACTGTTCTGTACTAACCTAGGCAATTTTTACGGGGTATATTTCCACCGTCGAAATTTAAAATGTTTCATGTTCCATACTGATGGGAATTATCTAAATGCGGTTCAGAATTATTGTGCTTAATAGATTTTATGACTGACCAAATTGTGCATTTTTAAGTAATAAAACACATGCTGTACTTGATGTGAATGCGCATGCTATATACAGTATGCTATATGGTTCCATGGTTTTGACAGCTCAAGTATGACAGATTATAGGGCATGGCAAGTTAGTGACAGCTAGAGGATTATGGATGTTGTATAAACCTAAACCGAAGTACAACAGAGCTGGATGAGGTTCGACAGAGTCAGTGTGCATAAGGATCATTGTTGAATATCAACCATGTAAATATGTTATGCATGTTCTTGGCTCATTTAGCTGCACAGGACTCATTTAAATTGATCGCCTATTTGTCATGGTTGAGGGTAAGCCGACAAAATGTCCGCTACGATGAGTTTCTAACCTGTCATCTGCTGCAGGTTATCAAGTTCCAAATCGTTCAAAAGTTCTGGGTCACCAAGTGCTTGTTTTCCTTTTAGTCAGGCTGTCAATGATGTGTTTCTCAATTTACTTTGTCGGAACATCCTCCTCTGGAAAATGAAAAATAAATTAACATTCTCCAAATACTGGCTTTATGATCACCAAAAATAGCACCTATAGCGACAGACAGATATTACTGACACTGAGAAAGCTTTCATTTACATCACTTGCAAAAGACACCTAAATGTGTCCTTGTTTTTCATGAAAACATATTTTCTTTAAATGTAATTAGTTAGAATAGGAAATATAGCAACATATATATGAGATCGACACAATGACAAATTATAAATGTGTCCTTCATATTTTGCTTTCAGCAAAGTTCTGTTTCCAGCAATTACAGCCTTGCAGACCTTTGGCATTCTAGTTTGCAATTTTTTTGAGGTAATCGGAAGAGATTTTACCTCATGCTTCCGAAAGCACCTCCCACACGTTTGATTATTAATAGACAGAATAACATCTGACAGATTCTTTCCTAAATTGTTTTTTTAATAGTTTGCAGCTGTGCTTTGGGTCATTGTCCTGTTGTAACTTGGTTCCAATCGAGTGCTGTCTTCAGTTTATGGCATGGATTTACATCATGGAGCGCTAGCATTTCCGCTGTACAAATCTCCCTCTTCACTACCACCCCCAGACCATCACTCTGCCTCCACCATGCCTGACAGATGGCATTAGGCACGCCTCCAGCACTTTTTCATTCCATCTGCGTCTTACGATGGTTCATCTTTGTGATCCAAATACCTCGAACTTAGATTGGTCTGTGCATAACACTTTTTTACAATCATCCTCAGTCCAGTGTCTGTGTTCTTTTGACCATCTCAATCTTTTCTTTTTATTGACGTGTCTGAGATGTGGCTTTTTCTTTACAACTCTTCCTAAAGGCCAGAATTCCGGAGATGCCTCTTTACTATTGTTGTTGAGACTGGTGTTTTGCAGCTACCATTTAATGAAGCTGCCAGTTGAGGACCTGTGAGGCGACTGTTTCTCAAACTAGTCACTCTCTATTTTTTTCTATTGCTCGGTTTAGGGGCCTCCACACTGCTTCTTTTATTCGTTTTTTTATTCGGTTTGCGTTGTACTTTGAAGGGAGTTGTACACAGTGTTGTTTGGGATCTTCAGTATCTTGTCAATTTCGTACATGAACAAAAATAGACCGATGATTCAGAAGAAAGTGCTTTATTTCTGTCCTTTACTGAATTTCTGATCAATTCAATTCTGTTATTTTGAAGGACAAATATTTGCTTTTCTTTAAAAAACAAGGACACATTTAAGTGACCCCAAACTTCTGAACGTAGCGTACATTATGACCATTCACTTGATTTAAAATAATTATATCGCTAACCATAATTAGGTACAACCAATATATGATTCCACAAATTATTGTCCTCAAGCTTTTAATTGTTGTTGTCGGTATGAAAAACCTCAGCGTATTGCTAAGTTACCCATCAGTTTCCCAGCTATAATATTGCAATTGGATTACAGATACTCTTGAGCAAATGGATAGTGCTAGTTGCTTTTTCAGTAAGAGTCCTTGTTTTTCTCTGAGATTCAATTAAACATCGAAATTTGATGCTGGTGTAAATGTTCAGTCAGAGACAACTGTGATGGCGCAATAAATATATGTTTTGTCTTATGTGTCTCTTAAATAATGCAAGAATGTATCACGTCCATCCAGACAAATTTTCAGTTAGACGTGATCACTTCTTTGAATTACATTATGCTTTTCTCTGCATGATTACTTCTGTGATTACCCTGGTCAAATTAAGTTCCCTTTCTGTATGAAACAAACTGTCGTTAGAGACCCGTCCAATGTTTGGAGCTGTCAGGATGAATGCTGGGATTGTCGCTCAAGGTCCATATAGACTCTGAGCTCAAGAATATTATGGCAAGAGAGCTTTGATATGAATTAAATAGCAGATTATTACATTTCCATCATTTCTTGTGGTTGGGGACTGGTTTGCACCTTCGCCACCAGCTTTTTTTGTAACGTGGTATTTACTATTATCTGATATATTGTTGTATGATATAGAGTTTACGTTGTGGCATTTACTATGTTCAGTTTCTTTTGTAACGTGGTATTTACTATTATCTGATATATTGTTGTATGGTATATAGTTTACGTTGTGGCATTTACTATGTTCAGTTTCTTTTGTAACGTGGTATTTACTATTATCTGATATATTGTTGTATGGTATATAGTTTACGTTGTGGCATTTACTATGTTCAGTTTCTTTTGTAACGTGGTATTTACTATTATCTGATATATTGTTGTATGGTATATAGTTTACGTTGTGGCATTTACTATGTTCAGTTTCTTTTGTAACATGACAGTTACTATCACCATCATTTTAGTGATTAGATATATATAAAATGATCAGTTTTTTTCTGATGTGATATTTCATATAATCAGTTGTCTTTTGTGAGGTGAATTTTACCCTCCTCAGCTCACTTTGTAACGTGAACTTTATGGGCATCCACTTTGTCATCCAATCTTTGCAATGGCATATTTACTGTAACTGTTCATTTTGCCTTTAAATGTGCCATTGAAAGGCTGCTTATATAGGCCTTCTCACCGTTTCCTGGTGTTGCCTACAACAGCCTGAAGGCAATACTGCACCTTTTACTGAATGGGTGAAAAGTTAGCTAAAGGTTAAACATGTACTGTGACCTCAGGATGTGCTGTCTTTTCAATATGTATAAATGTTTAGATTTATCAAAACAATGTAAGCATTTTTGTATTTTTATCTCCAAATGTTGAAAAGGCAATTTTGAAATTCTGGTGCATCCATCTGCTCATCAGAAACTGCTTGACTAGCCTTCCATTGAGAACAACAATGTAAGGGCTGTGTTGGTTTGCTACTTACTATTGTTGACAAGCTGCTTCACGTTTGTCAGTTCATTCAATTTTTTCTCTGTCTCCAAAAGATTACGTGTCATTAATTAGAGTTATTGTCACGGTCTTGCAGGTTTCAAATAACATTGAACTCTAGATGTACCGAAGTGCATTCAAAACGTGTTTCAGATGTGTCATACTATGTTAGAGGAGAAAGCATGGGTGGAATGTAGTTTCCGGTGAAGACTCGGTACCTGCCTGTGTCTGGGAGTGAAGGCCATCTCACCACATGGGGGACCATTATTCTACAGGCCAAAGAAACTCAATTTTCAACAAGAAAAACACACCAAGAACAATTAACACTCCATGTGTTTTAAACGACATGATGAGAGAATGAATGAGCAAGATGACCAATGGTTTAAACATGCCGTATGTTTGGTAGTGGCATTATAAATCATCAGAGAAATCCTTATTTTTCTTGTAACCTGTCTGAACAGCAAGACATACATCTGCAGTGGTATATATATATATTAACACAAAATGACAATCCCTCACATGGTTAGACGACTAACACATTCTCATAATCAATATATGCCTTTTATCTGCATAATAACACGAGTGTGTGGTGTCCATGTCTATATCATACGAATCTTCCTTACACATTAGCATTTTCACACATTTCTATTTTACTTAATTTGTTAAATCAAAAGGTGACAATGTGAAAAAGGCTGCGTGTGACCTCAATATTTCACAATGAGGCAAACCCATGCAACATCTGCCGCCTCAATTGCTTTTTTATAATTACATTTTCAGTTTATTATAAACAGAGGAACATCGGCTCTGCCAATTGGCTCACATTCATTTATTCATTCGCTTTTTACTGATTCATACCAGGGAACTGTATTTTAGTGTTTGCTAACCTATTTCTCTCCACTGGGGCTGTAGTCTGAGGTGCCACATTCCCACTAACCCAGAGGTATTAATGTGTCACAGGTAGTCATGACCAGGTGGTTTCTACAGGCAGTGCACATAATCCTGGCATCTCCCAGAGTTAGAGGAGACTGGCAGAGTCAGAGACATACAGATTCATCAAATAAATGAGCACACTCTGACACAATGTTGCTAATCTCAGGCATAAAGCACATAGTCTCTTAAGTAAAACAAAACCCAATCAATATCCACCATTGTAGTCCAGCCATAATGTCACTACTATTACTACTCTACATAGAACCGTATTTCGCAAATACAACTGTCGTCTTAAGGGGCTTAATTGTTAGGAATGTCGGCTAATCCAGAACTAAATACTTTCATAATTGGCTACATGCCTAATTAAAATAAAGTGTGATGAGGGAAGAGAGTGTAAACGAAGAGGTGCAGCACGTTCTGTCACTCTAAATATTACGAACAATTCTTGAGGCCAAATCTTCCATTTCTTTCCAAAATGCCAAAGTTGCTCACACTCGCGAAATGTTGACTTGTCGTAAACACTGATACTGTTTGTGTTTCATTGTAGATATTCAGTAGCATTTGTATTCACATAGTCTGTCCACAAATGACAGCATTGTAATGTGCAGTTTTCAACACCACATGCCATACCTTTCTTTTGTAACTTATTTGAAAGTAAACTAAATTTTAATTTAAATGCCAAGTGTTGCCACTTTGTCATATAATGACACATTATTGGAAGTCTTAATACATCTTTTGTCAAATATCATTTTTTGATGTAAGGAAACATTTATTACAAAAAATCTTACTTTTCTGAAGCCAATTTTAGAAGGCAATTTATACAATCCTTTTAAGAGCACTCTCAATCTCCAATGTAGCTTCATTTAATCAAAAAAAACTCACACTGGCATTAATGGAAAATAAATACCTCACAGCTCTATCAATTCAGCAGGCATTAGACTGCTTCTTAAGACTGATTTGCAGTGAGAGGTGGATGGCTCCCTTAGAGTTTCTGTTGCATTAGCATCAGTGATGGAGAACAATGTGAAGACCCCCGCAGCTTTAGATTTTTGGTTTGCTAAGTGTTAAGCAGAGGGTTTATGGAGGGTTGCAAAACAAGTTCAGGGTTGCGTTTGCTAATCTCGCTCTTTCTTTTGCTTTTATTGTGCAAGTAGTATTACTTCTGCCTTGTGTGAATGTGGCCTGTACGCACTAGTGCACAACACATTGTCGGGGGATAATTTAAAGGTGCCAAGTGAGTTTCCAACCCCTATTTTCAAACAACTCTTCCATTAGTGGAGTTTCGGATATAGTTGAGGTGAAGATCGACTCAGTCGGCTGATGCATATGCATCTACGGTGGGAATGGTTTTAGTCATGTTTATGTTGCATATTATCAACATTGAACAGCTGCCAGTGTAACTAACAAACGTGCTGACAATTGCCTCCTATCTTTGCATATTGGCAAAAGTGCTGGCCCAGTTATTTTTGTCATTTTCAAAAATATAAATACTGAAATAAAATACCCCAGGTGGAAGACTTTTCAGTAGCTATGAGTGCTATAACCGATGTAAGAATCTCAACCATCTCCAGTAGCATAACCATCTCAGGTGATGAGCAGTTCAGCTGGATTCTAAAATGCACCCACATATTTCAGATGATAGCAGTGCAAAAGATTGGCGATTGTACACCCTATTTTAATTGCCGCTGTTTGGCTTTCAATTTAGAATGCCTCCTCCAAACGATTAACATTTTTAGACAATTTGAAATGCAGACATTATACCCTCAGGCCTCCCTGAATTCAAACACGTCACACAGCAGTTAGCTGATCAGCCTCTACCTTGGCAACGGAATTAGAAACTCAAGTTTTGTTTTAAGTCAGACTTCTACTTCCTGTCCTCTCGAGCCATCAACCACCTATGCACTGTTCTGAAAAAAATGTTTGCCCCACCCTGCCATAACAAATAACCTACAGTAGGCCACCTTCACTCAACGTTCTCCAACACATCCAACAGATATTACCTGTAACACGCTGGCCTTGCAGCCAGCCCTGCACCTGAAATTAAAACTATAGTTTACGTTCACGTCAAGTTACCTGTCGTCCTAGCATGCTGTGATGACTGTCATACCCAGCTGCATTATCCCACTGTTGTTCTGTGATCTTCCAGAGAGCTTTCTTCCTCTACTGCAGTGTGTCAGAGGACCTGAAAGGCTGTGGAGTACACACTGTCTGAGAAACATCACCTGTTAATACAACACACCACCATACAGGGCCGGTAAACCTCTCAGCCATGTCCCCAGTCGACAATTAACCTAAAACAATAGCGGTGCCTTCTAATAAAAAACAGGCATGATCATTCACAGCTCTCTCTGTTTTGTCCCACTACACAGCAAAATGTCCCTCTAATCTCCAGACTCTAGCAACTTCCAGCATATTGGCGTCTAGCTGCAGAAGCTGATGTTGGGCAGCATCCTTTTAAGTGTGATAGATGGGGGTTTCATTTCAGGCTGCTGCTGCCTCCTCATTTTCTCTCCTGGCCCTCCCCCTAGGGAACTCAGGGATGAGCCTGGATAAGCTACAATATCCTTTGTCAGAAATGTTCTGTTGCGTTGTTTTCAACACAACACGAACAAACACTGCTCATTTAAGGTGTAGTGAACGCCCCCCGGTCTCCCAGGGAGGAGGATTTCATTAAACATGTCCGTGATAAAAACCCAATATTATTTAAGAGGATTTGGGTAAATAGAAACTCCAGGTATGCATGAATAACTGATGATAATAGGCGTAGGTGCACGCGTCGCTGACCTGGAGTTCAAGCCTTTTCGCCGGTTCCACCCGTTTAACCCAATTAGTCGGATTTGCTCTTGCTGACACTTTTTGCTTTTGTAGCACCGGTGTCACACCACTTACTGCGCCACTGGACCAGTTCTAGGTTCTAAGGAGTGGGGAGCAAAATAATTACACCAGAGACCGTTCTTTAAATACAAAAGGCCGGCAATTTACTGAATGCAAAACAAACATAGAATATACAGTACGCAAACATACACTGCAGGTTCTGAATGTTGAAGTAATGAATGAAAAGGTATTTCACTCTATTTATTCTTTAGTTCACTTAAGTAATTTTAGCAAGGCTAATCTAAGTTAGACCAGTCTTTTTACCTAATTTGGACCTATTTTAGAATTGCTATTTTCCATTCTGAGGTAACTCTTTTCCTTTCGTTTACGGCAAGAAAATACCCTCAATTCACACCAAATCAACCAATGTGGAACACAAGTATTTTAAAACACATTCAACTATATGAACTTAATATGAAAATAAAAGTATAACAACTTAAATTCAAGTTCACGTTCAAGTATGAGTTCAATTAAATAAAAAGATTCAGTTTGATTCAGTCCAAAAAGAATGTCAATCAATTTCCAGTTCAGAATCTATTCAAAACCAGTTCCTGATACTCCTACCACTCTGGTAGGGAGTCACCATGCGCACGAGGTTCTCACTGATGCGATGTGGAAGGTTAGTTGACAGTCTGGGTCTGGCTCGCCATCTTGATCCCGTCTGAGCACGTGCACACCCACACGTGCAGACCAATCCTTGCTCTGACCGAGCTTCAAACAAAGCAAAAAAACCTGACCTGTATAACAGGTCATAAGCACAATAAATCACAAATAAATGTTTTACAGTTTTCATAAACCAAAATATTAACAGGTAAACCATTTATGGCGAAGCATTTCTTTGTAAACAGGTAGTTAGTGTTAACTCTCCACCAGAAAAGGAGAAAAAAATGTACAACACGTCAAAATGTAAGAAAACAACATAAACTCACCAAAACCGGTGTGGCTTAGTAAACATAAAATCCTTGTCAGTTCTCGACCAGGTAATTTATGTTTTTCAAAATAAGAATCAACTTTCTCACTCTTTTCTGCTTACTAACACACTTGTTCTCTCCTTCGGTCTTCTGCTGCAATGTCACTGAGACACGCCGTCTAGCGTCACTGGTCCCTTAAAGGGGCAGTGACATGAATTTTCCGTCGGCATACTTTTAATATTAAACATCAAATTGTTGTATTAACATTTTTAATTAACTTACATTAAATTAATACCTTAACTTCTAAATTATTTATGCAGCTTTATAAACTATTTATTTTTATGTCATATTTTAACATGGGTTACACTTTCTCAAATGCTTATTTTGCAAGCCATCACATTTCAGTCATGGTATCATATCCACGGTCTCTCACTATCTAGGGATGTTTCTCTGCATATATCATTGGTGAAAATTAAACCCAGGTTACTATGTGTTGTCATGTCCTACTACAATGTACTGATCTGTACTGTAGTGTACAATATTATATACCATAGCCGCCTGAACAATACTGTGCTGTACAGACTACCATGCAATATAATATTTCTGTTGTATACAGTTGCACTGAACTATACCGTACTCTATTAATGAACTGGTGTATTACTCTAGGATATCATATTGATTTATCCCCAGTTAAACTGTATTTTTGCTGAAAACACTGATCCTTGCAATGAACTGTATCTAATCACTCTATTGAGTATGTTTTATATTGGCCTTGTGCCTCAATGCTTGAAAGCATACATTGGGGTTTGAAATAATCTTTTATTTACCATGTACAATGGATATAAAAACTCACCGCCATGTTTTTTTGTGATGTGAACAAATGAGACAAAGATAAATCATTCCAGGTTATTGTTAGGTTTTTCTATTTTTCCTCCTCAAAGATTTCAGTTTGTTATTCAATTAAATTGTTCACGTTACAGGTCACAATAAAGGTGGAAGAAGTTCTGACATGATTTATCTTTGTCAAATTTTTTCACATCACAAACATCTGCTGTGTGTGGGGTGTGTAGAATTTTTGTGGTGATGGCAGGCTAGAATTGGTTGCGTATTTGATTATCGATAACAGGAATTAATTTATTTACATATTGATTACGAAGTATAGCTTTAAAGTATAAATGTGTTTGATAGTTCTAGCTACCTGCAGTTACAGAAAATGATGAATATTTTAGTATGGATTACTATATTCTACAGAAATCCTGGAGTTTGTGTGTCACATAAAGTATTTACATATGGTAGTTTCGACTATGCAACTTAGGTGGAAACTAGAGGTATTCTACAACGTGGAATATAGTTGTCTGTAGTGACATATACTACAGCACTACAGATTTCTATAGTACACTTTGTATGGCTAACTGGAGTATTTTTTAATGTGAGAAGTCTTATTTTATTAATGGTAGGTTATAATAATGTCGAAAAGGAAAATATGTTTTGAATTTTATTGACTCAGAAACATCAGATTTTTGTAGGTCCACAAATATTCCCACACACTAAATCTGTATTCTTTATAGCGAGGTTGTGAGAGACAAACACACTGTTATTTAGTCTGCAGATGAATATTCTCTGCGGTGAAGGATTTATAGGGAGAAAATGGTGACTGAAATCATTGACATGCAGGTCATTTTAAAGTATGCTGTCAAATTGAGTATCCGTGCCTCTGCTGTTGATTGCTAAGCACTGAACGAACCCAATTATGACTGTCCTGTATATACTGGTAAATACACTGAGCTTTGTAAAAAAAAGAGCAGCATACTAAATTATTTATGGTCACTTGCATTTATGCTCAATGACAAGGTCGCCTTGGAAGAGGGGGTTTGCACATTAATATTAATACATTTTCAGGTTCAAGGAAAGTCTCCAATAATTGATTGCATATTTACACTTCAGGAAAAACAGACCTAAAAATGCCATTGTATTTTGACGAATTCTGCGTTGACAACTACACTGTTTTACGCAAAAAAGGTCTTTCTGGTTTGTTCGTATACTGTCCTCGACGGAAAGCGATCGACTGTTATGTCGCCCATTATACACAGTTACTACTTACTAATATACAAGTGGAACAAAAGTGATGATTATAAGTTCAAGGTTCAGAGGGTTCACTGATACAGAATTCACCATGGCACTCTACGATGGTGTGATAATGGGCCAGAGTTCCTCGACCTTCCATCACTCTGCGATTCATCAGGTATTGATTTAAACAGGTGTAAGGGCACTCCTCCACTGGAGGAAATGTAATCTGGTCAGAGAGCCAGTGGATAATTGTACTGGACACTGTAACTCGATGCCATGTGAGCCTAAATAGGGAATACGATTTTATTATTAATCACGCTCGCTACTTTTTTATTGCAGAAACCAATTCACTGCATAGGATATCTATAGTACAATATATTGGGAATGCAACTGTGGAAGGTTCTTCAGACCCTTAAAATTTAAATTGGTTTACTAATTGAAAATAAACAGATTGCATATGAGCTTTACAAAGTGTTTCATGGTTTCTATTGGTTAGGGAGAATGAAATGGTTCCGATATTCAAGCAATAGGCTAATCATTTGAAACAAGGTTGTTATAGTTTAGAAGGGATTTGTTTTAATTAGACAGTCTGTCAAATTGTTTTATCAAATATAGTAAATGTCAATCTATTGTGTTTCACAGATCAAATGTCAAAAGTGCTCAAATGGAGGCGATTCAAGTACGTGTGTGTGTGTGTGTGTGTGTGTGTGTGTGTGTGTGTGTGTGAGAGAGAGTGTGTGTGTGTGTGTGTGTGTGTGTGTGTGTGTGTGTGTGTGTGTGTGTGTGTGTGTGTGTGTGTGTGTGTGTGTGTGTGTGTGTGTGTGTGTGTGTGTGTGTGTGTGTGTCGCAACAGAGCATGCTCAGACTCATTGGCAGCAGCTTTGTGAGTTGATGCTTACCATGAACTGTGGCTAAAGTTCACAAAGAGAAGCAGAATTATAAATAAAAAGTAGAAAAGAAAAGGAACAAGGAAACCACAAAATGGCCCAGAAGAATAACTGTAAGTAGCCAGAATGGTACTTTTGCATTGTCTTAGATTGTCACTACGTATGCAATGGTTGTTTCTTACAGTGAGTTTATATGAAGTATTTAAAATGTTATCACTTTGTCGACAGACATTTCTCATGCCTAGTTTACTGTATGAATGCCTGGTTCATATTTCACTGTATGTTTAGTACATGGTTGATCTCGGGACACGTCACACTGCAAAGGGTTTAGATTTAGCCTGTAGCGCACAAACCAGTGTTGCCTTATTATTGATATCATGAACTGGTCACCAACATTAAAGAACGTAATTCTTACATTATGGGCCAAACCCGCGATATATGTAGCATTCTGGCCTCAAACCACCCAGTTTGTAATGCATTAATTGAAGTTGAAACATGCTTTTGTCTATAAAAGGGATTTATTTCAACCACTGTTATCCTAGCCAATTGTGAAAGAAATCCGGCAGGAATTTCTAACAGCAAAAACAAGCAGATTAGTTGAATTAAGCCGAAACTTCACCCCGTCTTTTTCCCACAGCGCCGTTCATAATTCGAGAGTACCAGGCCGAGGATTACGACGCCGTCATCTCACTCTTCTGCGATGGGATTTTGGAACACGTCTACCCGGCGTTCTTTAAGGCGATGAGCCACACGGATCAAATCGGCGTGACCCTGAGCATCTCGATGGCAGGCTATGTGTTGGGCGGAGGTTCCTATCTTATGGCCCTGCTCTTCGGAGGAGCCTGGGCCGCTCTCATATACTACTGCTGCTTCGAGATACACGAGGCCTACCGGCTGAGGAGAATGAACACGGGCATGGTTGACATCCAGGCGTACTACCTGGACAACCCCGACAACGGCTTCTGGGTGGCGGAGGCAGATCTCAACGGCAGATCCAAGGTGACTGGGTTGGTGGCGGTGATTGGGAGAAGGGGGGCAGAGGAGGAAAGAGGAGACAGTGGGAACGATTTGGTCCGTTTTGATGAGGCAGGCCGGGACGAGCGAGATGGAAGCTATTGTGAGGTGCTCCATTTGGTTGTGTCGTTTGCGTGTCGCAAAAAAGGCCTCGGCACCCAAATGACTCAGAAGGTGGTGGAGTTCTGCAAGGATCGTGGCTTCTCCCGCGTTGTCGTGGAAACCAGTTCACCGCAGAGCCTCGCCAACGCCCACTTCAGGAAACTGGGCTTTATTCAAACGTCCTGCCGTTCTAACACGCACGATAATCACTGGTTCTCCAAGTTGGCCAACGTCCAGGTGATGCGCATGGAGAAAGACATCTAACAATCGTTCATCGGACGATCCTCCGTGGCCTAGCACCCATGACAGGCCTGGTGTGTAGAAATAAGGCATGGCGTTCATTCAAAGCAAGCAGATCTTAAAACTGGCCAATTCAATCGTATGGTTGCATGACAGACTGTGTCCGATTTAAACAATTTGACAGAATGTTATAAAGTGCTTGTACAATTTGATAGCACAGAGCTGGATAGAAGATTATAATGGCTCAGTCTGGTTTGACAGTTCCACTGAAGGTTTACACCATTTTAAATGAGCTTATTAGGTTAAGATGTCTTTGGGTTTGGAGCAAACAGCCAGTGATCAGACCGTTGTTCTTTTCTTCTCCATCTCATATTTTTATTATGTTTCTAAATGGCTTTAATACCACCATCTAGTGGCCATAATTAGTGAATGGCATCAGTGTTCAAACACAGTCAATGGTGGTAAATCACAGATATAAAATGTATAATGTATGCATTTATTAGACAAGAAAAAATGACAAAGAAAATGGACCACTTGAAAATGGAAATTGTTTCACCAGTGCTGTCTGTGTGCTCATCGACGCCATAATGGGACTGGTATAGTGATGATTACTCCATCTGATTTTTTACCTTCTTAGTTTTATCCTTTCTATCCGTATCACTTATTCATGCAGCATATCTTACTACCTGCAGGCTGTTCTGTTAGTAAGCAATAACACCAAACCGCTTGTTTAAAGAAACTTAATTCATAAAGATCTTTGCTGATGTTTTGCAGGAAAAAATGAAATCCTCGTGTGAATGCGTGAAGTGTTTGGCGATGATGCAACGAAATGAACAATCTCCTAATGCAATTACAGATTGTTCTCTTGTCCACTGAAAAATAACAAGCCGACTTCACGACAGAATTACTGGCAAATGCAAATCTTACATTTTCACCTTCTTTTCAACCAGGGACAAGTTGAATCCCTTCGCCTCAAAGTAATTACTGCCAGCCGACGTCTAAGACCTCAAAACTCAGTTTGAAATACCAATGAAAGGTAAAACGGTATGGGAACGTGAAGAGGTTTAACATTAGCTCTAGACAGAACAAATGAATGTATGTGTTGTGGATGTGAAGTACTGGTCTACCACAATGCTAAATGATAAAGACAGGATCCCACAACAGGTACATGAGAAATTATCAGACACAATATCAGCAGGGTATAGATTACAGATAGCAGGGTATAGATTACAGATAGCAGGGTATAGATTACAGATAGCAGGGTATAGATTACAGATAGCAGGGTATAGATTACAGATAGCAGGGTATAGATTACAGATAGCAGGGTATAGATTACAGATAGCAGGGTATAGATTACAGATAGCAGGGTATAGATTACTGATAGCAGGGTATAGATTACTGATAGCAGGGTATAGATTACAGATAGCAGGGTATAGATTACAGATAGCAGGGTATAGATTACAGATAGCAGGGTATAGATTACAGATAGCAGGGTATAGATTACAGATAGCAGGGTATAGATTACAGATAGCAGGGTATAGATTACAGATAGCAGGGTATAGATTACAGATAGCAGGGTATAGATTACAGATAGCAGGGTATAGATTACAGATAGCAGGGTATAGATTACAGATAGCAGGGTATAGATTACTGATAGCAGGGTATAGATTACAGATAGCAGGGTATAGATTACAGATAGCAGGGTATAGATTACAGATAGCAGGGTATAGATTACTGATAGCAGGGTATAGATTACAGATAGCAGGGTATAGATTACAGATAGCAGGGTATAGATTACAGATAGCAGGGTATAGATTACAGATAGCAGGGTATAGATTACTGATAGCAGGGTATAGATTACAGATAGCAGGGTATAGATTACTGATAGCAGGGTATAGATTACTGATAGCAGGGTATAGATTACAGATAGCAGGGTATAGATTACAGATAGCAGGGTATAGATTACAGATAGCAGGGTATAGATTACAGATAGCAGGGTATAGATTACAGATAGCAGGGTATAGATTATACTGATAGCAGGGTATAGATTACAGATAGCAGGGTATAGATTACTGATAGCAGGGTATAGATTACTGATAGCAGGGTATAGATTACTGATAGCAGGGTATAGATTACAGATAGCAGGGTATAGATTACAGATAGCAGGGTATAGATTACAGATAGCAGGGTATAGATTACTGATAGCAGGGTATAGATTACAGACAGCAGGGTATAGATTACTGATAGCAGGGTATAGATTACAGATAGCAGGGTATAGATTACAGATAGCAGGGTATAGATTATACTGATAGCAGGGTATAGATTACAGATAGCAGGGTATAGATTACTGATAGCAGGGTATAGATTACAGATAGCAGGGTATAGATTACAGATAGCAAGGTATAGATTATACTAATAGCAGGGTATAGATTACAGATAGCAGGGTATAGATTACAGATAGCAGGGTATAGATTACAGATAGCAAGGTATAGATTATACTAATAGCAGGGTATAGATTACAGATAGCAGGGTATAGATTACTGATAGCAGGGTATAGATTACTGATAGCAGGGTATAGATTACTGATAGCAGGGTATAGATTACTGATAGCGGGGTATATATTACAGATAGCAGGGTATAGATTACTGATAGCAGGGTATAGATTACTGATAGCAGGGTATAGATTAGTGATAGCAGGGTATAAATTACTGATAGCAGGGTATAGATTACTGATAGCAGGGTATAGATTAGTGATAGCAGGGTATAGATTATACTGATAGCAGGGTATAGATTACTGATAGCAGGGTATTTTCACAATCATTCTGGACTGTATACCACGGGAATATATAACGGGAATGTGCTTTTGTACTTACTGCCAATTGAGAGTGTTCACTTGCTCTTTATCTTTTCTGACGTCTTGCAATTGTCAAGCCCTTGGCCCCGGTCGTCGTTGCAAATAAGATTTTATTCCTAATTGGTTGGGCTGATTAAATAACGGTGAAATAGAATGAAAAGCCTTCTTTTACCTATCATTTTACCTTGACATTTATGTCTTTGTTTTCTGATTAAACTTTGGACATTCAATGAGGTGTTACGTCCAGGTGTGGTTTAATGAGTTAGAAAAGAACTTCATGGATGCTGCAGCTTGGCATTCATTGCGATGCACACACACACACACACACACACAAAATCAGATTGTTCACAGACATCAATCACTCCGCCTGTGGTTGTCAGTGAGGATTAGGCTTCTGGCCAGACAGCATGTGTTGTTGTGTCCAGAGGAAGCTGAGGCGTAAAACAGCCAAGCCTGTTGTCATCCGTTCACTATTACAGTCAGCCTCAGGTAATGATTTGGCATGATTGGAATGCAAAAGCACCCACTGATGAATCAGTACGATATTATGGCTTAAAGCCTGCTGTGTGGAACCTGCTCTATGGAAACTAGTCAGTTTAGTAGTCAAGTTAGTGAAGTCAGTAATGAGGAATTACGCAATTAAAAAAGTGTTTTTGGGGGGAGGTACTCTGATGTTACTGAGATGTTGACTGACATCAATCATTCAGAAGACAGAAATGCTTACATTTGATACGGTTTTATATAGCATAACTATTTACATCACCTGAAAACTAAATTTAAACAGTTCAATACACATGGCCAACGAATGTCTTTGTGTAAATGATCACATATAGCATTCATCTAACTGAAATTTTATACTCACAAAACTGAAACACATTACTGTAATTCATTGACAAAGAGAGACATTCACATAAACATTTGGTTTCAGTAACTCTTTGTCTTCTGAGTTTTTGGGGCCGAGTATTCAAATGTGTAAATGACTGCTTCATTTGAATTTACTCAAAATCTTTTATTTTGTATACAATCAAAGCATGATGCAGGTTTTATAACGTTTGCTTGCTCAATAAACCCTAAATGACATTACTTGGACGGCTTTGCAAACATCATGTTGACAGGAACATGAAAAAAACCTTTAAATGCAAAAACATTCCAGTTTCTTTACTATTTGTTCTAAAGCTTCTTCATCTCTGATCCGGAGTTAGTTTTTACTTTACATATATTGAGCAAAAGAGATTAATTGCACCTGTTTCTCTTGGAACAAGGAGGTATTTATACGTTAGACCATACGTCATCTTTGTCCAATCACTGCAGCTCTGTGGTAATACACTTCTCTATCTCTGCACTGTACCTCCTGTAAGTTCCTCTTGGCATCTGCAGTTGAACTTGACTAGTGAGGATAACACCTGCCCAATTACTTTAAATACCACATCACCCCTGAGTAACAAAGGCATTTTAAGTACCAAAGTAAATGGATAGTTCATCCAGCCACAGCCAATTCGGCACATTTTAAGGAGCTGACATTATGCAGGATCTGCACTTTCTTTTTCTGAATAATTGGACAATTTGGCCGTTCACTAGCAGGTTCAAGAATGATGAATATGTTTTTCTAAGAAAAAAACACATGAGAGAATAGAACATACTGTGGAGAGAGAGAGACCTTAACAGGTAACAGAGATATCCCACAAAAACTGGAGTCTGTGTATGCATTATTGCAAAGATAAATTAATATAAAGTATATATATAATGTATTATTAGATTAATTTCTTCATCCAATATGTGGATTTGGTGCGGGTTTGTTGTTTAGGGGTTGCTGCAGTCTTTTTTGCTCTATCAGTCACAGTCCTAAGAGGGTTTCATCTCAGGGAATTGTGGTCAAGGAAGTAATTTAGTCTCAAAAAACAATCTTTTTAATTAGAGAAACATTTTCAACGATATTGTCGGTTTGGCTGATGTGTACATAACATTAAATGCCAAGGGGGTGCCAAGGCAAATATCCCATATAACATGATAGCTGTTTAAATATCGAATAAACATTGTTAATTGTACTTCTAGTACATTTTCAGTATTTTCTTATACAGTTTGTAATCCGGCATAATTTAACATCAACATGTTGGGCTTGTATATCATGTTACTGTCAGAGTGTTTAGGTGCAGGTAAAAGAAAAATCCAACGCGTGTATCAAGCGGAATTTAAGAGCTCAGTTAGCAACTAGTCCAAGCTCCACCATGAGCTCAGTTAGCACCTATCTGAAACTCCACCATGAGCTCAGTTAGCACCTAGTCCAAGCTCCACCATGAGCTCAGTTAGCACCTAGTCGAAGCTCCATTATGAGCTCAGTTAACACCTAGTCCAAGCTCCACCATGAGCTCAGTTAACACCTATTCCAAGCTCCACCATGAGCTCAGTTAGCACCTAGTCCAAGCTCCACCATAAGCTCAGTTAGCACCTATCTGAAACTCCACCATGAGCTCAGTTAGCACCTAGTCCGAGCTCCACCTCAGATTACGCTAAATTGCATGAAATGCCTACTAGTATTGTATGTGAAGAATGTCTGTGAATCAATGTGTTTCATTCCACATGTGAACTATGTTAATTATTGAAAGTACCGGAAGCATTGCAGAGCTTATTTTTTCAGATTCTGATTGCTAGCTAGCTACATATTTGTAACAATAGCAGATTAAGCACACGTTGTTTACCATACTGTAGGGTTGTTTTAGCTAGTGTTAAAGCCTGCATCCAAATTTCGACCCAGCTCAGCGACTTTTTTTCTCCATATTTTCTACGCAAAAATACATGTTTGGAAACTGCCTATTTATGATATGTGACATGCTTAGATTGGGCAGAAAGCTTGCCAGAATGCCATCTCCATTTAAAAAGCTAATCCGGCTAAAGTGTTATATGCAATTGTTTAAGGACAGTGTACAACAGCAAAAAAAAGATATCAAAGTAGCGGCCACTCTGTGGTCCCCTTACAAATTGTTTCATTGCACTGTAGTTGGTTATTCTATCAGCCTAACGTTTGGGTCACAGAATGCTGCCCTCTGGTGGACAAAATCTAAAGTGTCCCCAGCTTCCACGCTCAATGTATGGCATTTCAAAGATGATGCAACATAAAAAATTAAAAATAAATGATGTTTTGTGTTTTACTTTGTATGTGATGCATTTCCCATATGTGATGCATTTCCACCACCTTCAGTGTGTCTCCTTTCAAATGACATCTATCATAAGATCAGGTCCAGATCAGGTCCTGAGCTTTAAGCAGTATGATTTGGGGTATGTCATTTTAGGCAGAAATTTAGATTTTTGACCGGGGCCTTTATAGGCTATTAAGTCTATGGAATGAGCAGAAATGTCTACTAACAGACATCGCTACACTGAATTTTTGTTGACAAGACAAATAGCTACTGTAGCAGTTAGTTCATGTAAACCCAGTTTGCTCTTCTAAGGACCTAGCACTGAAATGCAAATATGTTTAGAGAAAATCTTTAAGCATTTATTTTTATGTTAGAATGTTGAGGAAAGTTTGGGCAAACACTTCTAGGTAAAAACACTGTTGCCAATGTTTTTATCAAGAAGCTATTCTTGTTTCAATGGGAAGCTAGCTCCATCATTGGGCTTCCGTGACAACGATATTTGACTGGTGTCCCCTTCAGAGGGGACAATCAATAGTCCAGAAATGGCAGTGCAGATGTAGTGATGCAGGGTTTTAATTATTTTTAGAAGGCTGAGAGGGGAGGGTTCCTTTTGCCTCTCCATAGGAGAGCATCATTATCTTGCAGTAGAGTAAAACTTTTAACTGGAAGTGGAAGCCAGCGTAGGTTTCGGCGATGCAGGGTCACATGCTAAGCTATAAAAATGGAAGCATCATTCTCCTGCCATCTGTGCATTCAATGGATAAAGACAAATACATTGAACCAGCAGGAATGGTTTATTTGGAATATGCCATTGAAGGGCAGGCATTCCTCCACGGACTGTCACTGGCTTTAAGATAAGCGGGAATCTATGACTTCAGACAGTTTGGATACATATCCATTAAGCCTTTTTACATGAGACTTATCATTTGTGCTGTGCTGTCTGTGTGTTCTTTGCGTACTGTGCATGCTGTGCGTGCTGTGCGTACTGTGCATGCTGTGCGTGCTGTGCGTACTGTGCGTGCTGTGCGTACTGTGCATGCTGTGCGTGCTGTGCGTACTGTGCGTACTACTGTGCGTGCTGTGCGTACTACTGTGCATGTTTTGCGTACTGTGCATGCTGTGCATACTGTGCATGCTGTGCGTACTGTGCATGTTCCCTGCAGGATTGCAAGTGGCACTAGCTACACTCAGTGTAGCCTAGAAGAGGAGGATGAGATATGACTACAGTGTGTGTCAAGGTGAAACATGATTCCTTAAGTGATTTTAATGGAGAAGACAGGAGCAGAGTATTGGCTGGCTTTGGAAGCTGGATCAGGCCTTTAATATAACCTGACACAGCACAACTTACATTTTTCATGATACTATTTGTCAAGTATATTATTAGTGTGCCAGGTTGACAAAGTTACAGGATATTTATAAACAATTTGTTTGCCATTGAAGCTCAACAGCCATATATAATATCATTCTGGGGCAGGCAGGGTCAGTTCCATCAGAGAAGAGCAAACAAATTCAACTGCATCAAATAAAAGATTGAACAATTTCTCAAATGTTTATGAGAAAGATGATTTGAAAATGATTATGATGACAGTCATTATAACTACCAAGCTTCCCTGTGCATTGACTCTTACTTAACAAAAGTTGAAAGTAATAAGGTCACCGTGTCTTGATTGGATGAGTTTAATCAGGCAGTTACACGTTTAACCAACCTGCATTTAAAATACTTTCTGCCAAAATACCTGCATATGTGTGACATGCCAGAGAAGTTTCAGTCTCAGAAGTGTGATACTATTCCTCAGTGGAAATAGATTCAACTGGCTCGTTAATTATAATTAATTATCTGATTTCTAAATTCGTTTTTGTTGACATACCACCAGCACTAATAATAACAATAGACTAGGAGGATCTAGAGAGGATTAATTAAGCCTGTGTGGTAAGCCTGTTCCATATTCAACTCTCTGGAGATTACAAGCAATGTTTAGAGGCAGATCCAAGGAAATAACACTTGTGAACCAATTAAATGAGAGTCAATATCGGGTGTTTGGAAAATAAATATTTTAACAAAACCATGAGATCAGAGTAAATGAGTGTGCCTATTTCCATTTGACAATTATTAACATGTGATTGTTTGAAAATGATTTGTCATAAAATATAGAACATTTTAGATATCCCACCCCACTTTTTTTTATTATTTCATCCCAGTTATTATCTCTCGAAAACACAGAAAAAATTAAAATAGATTTAAATGTCACTATGCCAATTTGTGTGTCTGTCAGACATTTTGACTGAATTAGGTCCATAGCATGTGACTTACTAACTCGTGGCCACGAGATAAGTAAGTCGTGGCCACAAGATAAAAAATAAATGACTAGCCACACCTCCAATATAGGTTTGTATAATATATGTTGGTTTACGGGACACTATGTATGCAGTAGAAAAACTAATGTAAAAGGAATTATTGCAAAAATATTAGAATCAGGTGGGTAAATAATTGTGTAGCATATGAATCGGTGAAAAAAGGGATCTTTAGGAAAGCGTTTGGGTGAGACTAGTCATTTATGTGTTCCCAATACAGATGAATACAAAGCACACAATGACAAGAATTGCGATCTCAGCGGACATCAGGAAATAGGTAATGAGGGCACATCGGTCCATGCAAGGCTATTCAGCGATCTCTGAAACTCCACTGTGAGGGAAATAAAGGACAATACACATGACAGAAACTCGGCCTTGAATAAGACGGCCTTCCAAAATATTCCCAAGATTCACAACAAGAGTAATAATAAATTGGATAAGTGCCAACCCAAACAAAGTGGCAAAAATTGACTGTTAGTCAACAGGTATGTTTGGCGAAATACCAACACCGCCAACATTAACAGTGCCTATCTTAACAGCGCCCATCTTAACAGCGCCTATCTTAACACCGCCTACCATAACACCGCCTACCATAACACCGCCTACCTTAACACCGCCTACCATAACACCGCCTACCATAACACCGCCTACCTTAACACCGCCTATCTTAACACCGCCTACCATAACACCGCCTACCATAACACCGCCTACCTTAACACCGCCTACCTTAACACCGCCTACCATAACACCGCCTACCGCAACACCGCCTACCATAACACCGCCTACCATAACACCGCCTACCTTAACACCGCCTACCATAACACCGCCTACCATAACACCGCCTACCATAACACCGCCTACCATAACACCGCCTACCATAACACCGCCTACCATAACACCGCCTAGCGCAACACCGCCTACCATAACACCGCCTACCATAACACCGCCTACCTTAACACCGCCTACCATAACACCGCCTACCATAACACCGCCTACCATAACACCGCCTGCCATAACACCGCCTACCATAACACCGCCTACCTTAACACCGCCTACCGCAACACCGCCTACCATAACACCGCCTACCATAACACCGCCTACCATAACACCGCCTACCATAACACCGCCTACCATAACACCGCCTACCATAACACCGCCTACCATAACACCGCCTACCATAACACCGCCTGCCATAACACCGCCTACCATAACACCGCCTACCATAACACCGCCTACCATAACACCGCCTACCAGAATACCGCCTACCATAACACCGCCTACCATAACACCGCCTACCATAACACCGCCTACCTTAACACCTACCATAACACCGCCATAACACCGCCTACCATAACACCGCCTACCATAACACCGCCTACCATAACACCGCCTACCATAACACCGCCTACCATAACACCCACCATAACACCGCCTACCATAACACCGCCTACCATAACACCGCCTACCATAACACCGCCTACCATAACACCGCCTACCATAACACCGCCTACCATAACACCGCCTACCTTAACACTGCCTACCATAACACCGCCTACCATAACACCGCCTACCATAACACCGCCTACCATAACACCGCCTACCATAACACCGCCTACCATAACACCGCCTACCATAACACCGCCTACCATAACACCGCCTACCATAACACCGCCTACCTTAACACCGCCTACCATAACACCGCCTACCATAACACCGCCTACCATAACACCGCCTACCATAACACCGCCTACCATAACACCGCCTACCAGAACACCGCCTACCATAACACCGCCTACCATAACACCGCCTACCATAACACCGCCTACCTTAACACCGCCTACCATAACACCGCCTACCATAACACCGCCTACCATAACACTGCCTACCATAACACCGCCTACCATAACACCGCCTACCATAACACCGCCTACCTTAACACCGCCTACCATAACACCGCCTACCATAACACCGCCTACCTTAACACTGCCTACCATAACACCGCCTACCATAACACCGCCTACCCCCCACAACACTGCACTTATACTAGCTTGACCCCGTCCGCCCTGAGAGAGTCACATGCAGAAAGAGACTGCGATTGAAGAACATAGACAAATGTTAGACATTTGCCGTTATTTCCCGTTGGCTAATTGCAGCAAAATATAATCAACATATTTTACTAGTCGAATAACTGGCATAGTTGAATAATTGTTGCAGTGCTACACTACTCCACTCATACTTCTATGTCATCTGAAGTCACCAAAATCCTGTTGTAAGACGACATTCTCAAGTGGGGAATAGTGATAACGGCGAAGTCAAAAGTCGTCTAACTAGCTAGAACACCGGTACACAATGTAATTTACCCCCCTCGTGTTGAGCACTGTATTCCCGCAGTAAAGGCATCAAGCCAATCTCACACACCACAGAGCACGACGGTGGACCTTGGAGCTGAGTCCGCCGGGACCTCTCACTGGAAATATATCATTATTACAATAAGAAAAAGCTCCGTACGGCTGTCGGGGACGGAAACTAAGGGCACACATACACACACACACACAGAATTAAAATACATTTTCAAATCAGTTCGCTGCTTCGGTTGGACTATCTCAGAGTGTTTGGCGGTGTGAGGCCGACAAGCCCGTCAGGATTACAACATTCTCTCCTCAAGAGACTTAATTGTGGGTTGAGGGAGAAACTGACTTCCTGCCAAGTTACCATACAGGGACTGCGTCCTAATACCCTAGCCTTTTTAAACCTCACACAGCAGGTTTTCTTGTTCTGCTATTGTTATTCCCTATCAACAGGCGCGTGTTTACTATATGGATAATACGCTGAGAGATAGAAACATGGTCGGAGTTGCTGAGGCGTTATCCTTCAAACAGCTTACAATGGGACTAACAATTCGTTCTAGTGTCAAGTAACAATATGCCATGAGCTCTGTTTTGATTTGAGAATAATACACCTTGGCCCCTGAAATATAACTTAGAAACGTAATTCATTAAATGTTTTTCTGCTTCCAATGCTTCATTTTCATAATGTTAGCATGTTACTGTAACAAAATATTACCCTAGGTGTGTTTGCTGGTGTTTGAGGCAAATATCCTGATTAATCGCTCTGGTCTGGCAGAGGAAAAACACTGTAATGTCAATATGCCTTGTTCAACACAATTCAACTCATGAGTTAATGTTCCTCGAAAGCGCTTCAGTAGATTTTGCTTCCTATCTTCACCAGCATTTTAGTATTGGAATGAGAACAGAACCGATACTGTGTGCTCAAATAATGATCTTGGCGCAACTTGAAACGAACACAACCTTATCTAGCTTCATAAATATCCTGAGACCTGACAGAGAAAATAGGCTCTCAAATATAGCAACAGTAAATTATAAAGGAAATGTGAATGGCAAATAAAACGGGCAAGCCTTAGTGCTCATATATTTAATCTTTCCTTTCTAATAAGATAAACAATCTGTTTGTTGTGTTTACCAGGAACACATGACGTGAATATAATTACACAGTCAAAAACCATGGTCTAGTTCACTCTCTCTACCTGACCACCATGGTCTAGTTCACTCTCTCTATCTGACCAGTATGGTCTAGTTCACTTTCTCTACCTGACCACCATGGTCTAGTTCACTCTCTCTGCCTGACCACCATGGTCTAGTTCACTCTCTCTACCTGACCACCATGGTCTAGTTCACTCTCTCTACCTGACCACCATGGTCTAGTTCACTCTCTCTACCTGACCACCATGGTCTAGTTCACTCTCTCTACCTGACCATCATGGTCTAGTTCACTGTCTCTACCTGACCACCATGATCTAGTTCACTCTCTCTACCTGACCACCATGGTCTAGTTCACTCTCTCTACCTGACCACCATGTTCTAGTTCACTCTCTCTACCTGACCACCATGGTCTAGTTCACTCTCTCTACCTGACCACCATGGTCTAGTTCACTCTCTCTACCTGACCATCATGGTCTAGTTCACTCTCTCTACCTGACCACCATGGTCTAGTTCACTCTCTCTACCTGACCATCATGGTCTAGTTCACTCTCTCTACCTGACCACCATGGTCTAGTTCACTCTCTCTACCTGACCACCATGGTCTAGTTCACTCTCTCTACCTGACCACCATGATCTAGTTCACTCTCTCTACCTGACCACCATGGTCTAGTTCACTCTCTCTACCTGACCACCATGGTCTAGTTCACTTTCTCTACCTGACCACTCTGGTCTAGTTCACTCTCTCTACCTGACCACTATATGGACACAGTTACTCACTCTATCAGTCGTTTTACCCTATGATCAGAACACCAGAAAATGATCTACTAGGAGCAATTGTTAAACATTTTAATGTTTCATGTCAATTCAATTCACATGTCATCATGTTTTGGCTTGTTTGCGTATATATCAAAACATAAATATCAGAAGATTAATAATAATCTAATAATATGTTGGGATTCCTAAAAAACCTATTATTCCTCTAACCTATTATCACTACTTGGATAAAGAGAACCTGACATTTTTAAAACATGGCATATTTAGTATTCAGAAAACCATTGCACAAATCAGATTCATAGAGAAGGAAATGCAAGCAAATAAATACTAAATGTGTCTCAGATGGACGGCATTATAAACAAGAATGTGTGTTTAAACCAGGTTTGAAAACAAAACAAATCGCTCTTCTAAAAAGCACTTCCCAAAGCAAAAAAAAAACAAATCCAAACCAAACCATGTTGACAAAATTCGTACATTTTCTAACACATCCATCCCAGTACAATTTAAGCCATTCCTTAGTTATGTTAACTTACTACTTTGGGTTTATTGTCAAAGGCATACATTCAGAATACGGTTTATCCATTGTTGGCCGATTATCAAGAGACTTGCGATTAGAATGTCATTCTTTTAAATTATTTTATATCTTTGAGGATTGACAGATACAGTCCCTGGTGTTTTATATGGACATAAATCTGATTTTCCTTACCTATTTCCTGCACCATATCACTGAGAGAGAACCTGGAGACTATGAGTTTGACGAAAGCATTTGACAAATCTCAGTAGACTTCCAGACAATCCATCACAAACATCTGGAAAAATAAGTCAATTCCAAAAACAATTTTATTATGACATACATGTCAAAGTCTATGATATTCAAAATAATATGGAGGACGGGAGTTGTCCTTGTGGGTAGTGCAACAAGAGCCAATGCTTACCACTATTTTCGAAGTTTACATTGTACTTTTTTCTTGATTATAATAGTCATGTTAATCGTGGCTACAGCTGTTGGCTGTATTGGTGTTTGCTGTTCATGGCAGATGTCTTTTAGCGATATAAGGATTCCAAGACTGATCTGTCACAGTTTGCTGGCTTGTGTTGCAGTGACAGGTCATTTGTACATTTTGCCCCCTGAGATTTTCTTTATGCAACTTTTATTCATACTGAGAAATCAAGTTATTGTGAATATCTTCATAGGGAATACCAATGGTTCCAGCTTCTGCCAAACAATGTACAGTGTTATTTTCTGATTTTTTGGACTAACAGAGCACTATATTATAAGCAAGCAAGCAAGCATATTTATATAGCACAATTCATACATAGAACCTTTTCAGGTCTTTAGAACCTGGCCGAGAATACTTTAGAACTTCCAGTTCTTAAGTATTTTATTCAGAAGGTCTTCAGAATTTTATACAAAAGGTTTCAGAATCTTTTCAGGTCTTCAGAACCTGGTCGAGAAGTCTTTTAAACTTCCACGTTTTTTATGTATACATTACAGGTTTTCATGTATGCCATGTATTAGAATAAAACCAAATAAAAACATCAAATGGGCAATTCGATAAAGAATAGAAAATAATAATAGAATAAGAAAAATTCAAATTAAAATCAACTCAAATTAAACTTTACAGCGTGGTAATGTTTATTCGCTCAGTCATATGCATGTGAAAAGAGAAATGTTTTCAACCTGGCTTGAAAGTATTTGCCATTTACTTTGATGATCTGAACTACTAGAATGTTTTCGTTTAACTAGTATGCTGCAGCATTTGGCAGCTGTTAGCCAGTAACCTTCTGTTCGCCCCGTACATTACAGTTAGCCGACCTAAACAGACATGGGGAGCTCAGAGATAACATTACATGGCTGTCTGGCTAGTGGCTGTCTGGTAGTTAATGTGAGCAGAGATGAGATGATGGCCAAAGGTAAGGTCAAAGTAAACAAGACAAATGCTACTTTATTTGTGCAATAATTACCTTCAGTAAGTATTGTGGAAATGCGTATTCTGCACTGCTCACATTTCCATCCGCGCAGGCCAATCACACCTACAGTATCACAATTATGTATGTGGTAGTTCGCTGATGACCGACCAGAGCTTCAATAACCAATCTAATTTCCTCAAACATGAATTCATCATAACGTCTATGATGTGAACCGTTAATGCAACCAGAGTATTTCCAAGGGATTTTTGACAAGGGTGCTCACAGAAAGGAAGGCATTTATTGATGTGTAAAAGCCGTGGGCATTAAGAGTCAAAGTTAAATCATCCTAATGCAGGGCTGTTTTGTTGTGCCTTCCCGCAAAGAGCGTTTTTTCAGTCGCCATTTTCTGAATGACCATACATTTCTAAAAGGAAGGGTAGTGGAAAACCTTTTGTATTCAAACTCCTCATCTTGTGAGGAGGCAAAAACAAGTTGAAGGACATGAATAAATATCCCCTGAATACAGACTTAGTACAGTGTTCTCGGCTAAAAGTGTCAAGGATGTGAGATTCCCAATGATGTATACTGTAGCTCTTATAACCCTTGTAATACTTCTTTCAATGTAATCACATTTTTTGAGCTGAATGTGTGTCGTTCTTTTAATAGAAACTAAATGAATTCCAACGCAACAGTCATCCTGCTTTTTCAGTGCTGGTTGCCACCAGATCACCTGTAAAATGTTAAGCTTCCTTTCAGATTGTGAGTATGTTGGTTTTCCACAGCCAGCGTTATGTGGAGAATGTTAAACTGTTCGCAATTTATCAAGTAAAAAGTCTTCAGTCGCGAGCGTAACAGTTGATTATAACAGGTTTAATCGTATACACAAGAACAAGCATCATGACAAGTGAAGACGAACAGTGTCATGACATTTGTTCTATTGTCACATTATTGCTTTAACCTTTTAACCGCCCCCTCGTTAGTTCAAAAACAATCTGTACTTAAAACTGTGTTTTCCGGCCAGAAAGGCGCTAGTCGGGGAGAAAACCAAGAGGCCTGTGGTAACTCTAAGAGTGACAGTCTTCTGAGCTGAGAAACACTGCATATTGCAGCTATAGACTGGTTGCTTTACAAACGTGACCTTTATGTACGCTGACCCTTGGGAGCACTACACAACATTAGCAATGCAAATAAAAGTAGACAACACAACAACATTATCTCACAACACGACAACATCGACAGAACTTAAACATTTATGAAAACGCTACATTCAAGAAAACTTTCTGCTACATACATCACAACGTTAAGTGACAAAACAACAGCAGACCAGAACAGCACAGCATTAGTGGAAACCCTTGTACGTTAACTATCTGAATAATGTTTACTAGTAGACTTTAGGGCTGAAATGATTAGTCAACGCTATCATTTCGACATTGTCGATAAAGTTGACTAATCTTATTTTTGTTGTCAACTAGTCATTTGATCTCATACAACCTGTTTTAAGTGCCTCCAAAATGCAATTTGACCAGTGCAGCGCTGTAGCTCTAGACTGCAATGCAGCCCTCTTGAACGCGATCCAATAGAAAACTTCTATTTCTAAAATATCTCAATTGCACTAAAATATCAGCATAGCAAACAGAGCAGAACAAGTCATGTGTGGGTGAGTTTCACTGAATTTCAAACAGAAAATGTACGCACCTGTAACGCTGAACTTGCTTTCTATGGAAGAACAACGTGCAAGCTGTATGAGGAGAGACAAACCACAAGCCAGTCATGGTTACCGGATCAAGGAATGCAGTCAGTTAATAATAATAACATGTATATGTTTGAAATAACAAAAGTACCATTATTATTTTACTGGTGGAATAGAGAATCACTTCCAATCCCAAGTTATGGAATGTCATTTGAAAGGTTGTTGCTATTGAACAATGAGTCTGGTGATGTTTCAATCACTGGCACAGTTGTCTTTATTATGACAGATGACCAGAGTGATTTTGTAGATAGAATCCTTCAAATCTGTTGGTTTTGGGGTGTACATCAATGTAATTTATTCGAATCTGTTGGTTTTGGGGTGTACATTAATGGAATTTATTCAAATCTGTTGGTTTTGGGGTGTACATTAATGGAATTTATTTGCATGAATCTGATTCAGGGCTGCCAGTTGAATAGTCCTAATTTACAGTATGCAGAGAACTCTGTGACTTAATTAAGTTTTTCAGATGTATTTTTTAAATTACTATATTATAAGACTTAAAGTACAGACAACCTGCTGTGTGACTGCTGTGAGCGCTGTAAGTATATCCATCAGTCGATCACTAAGACGTAAAACACAGTGCTTAAAATCAGGACTATAATTTAATTTGCTAAGTGATTTGATAAGGGGGACGCGCGTAGCTGAAAAACTGTTCAGAATGTTCTGGGTGAAGTTGGGGAAGTCATTTGAAGTCATTTTGCCACGTCAGTTGTAGTTGAGTTGACACAAGCACAAACAAACAGTATTGGTCTGTCTTCGCTAACGCAGCCTTAGTTTTCCCACCGTTTTTTGTTCTCTATGAGTTCTAATGCACAGCACTGCTCTAATAAATCTGCTCTAGTAAATCCAAATGCATTCCCAATCAATCCAGGGCTGCAGTTTTAGACCTCATGTTGATAATAAAGTTTTTAAGTGATTCAAAATATATTCAATGCATTATTAAATTGGCGAACAGGAAAACATCGTTAACTGAAGATCGTCAGATTAAATCATTATTTTAGATGTTAATTTTATGTCCGTAATCAAGAAAAATTAAACAAGTAGACTGAAAGTTCCAAGCAGTGTATTATTTAAACACAGCTTGCTTTGATGTCAAGGCCCCCTACCTGGACAGACACTGATGACTGTAGGCAGGGATTCAAACCCATCACCCTTCGTCACACAACGTGTCTGCATTCTCAGTCTGCATTACAGAAAACGTTGCGTCTGTGGACATAAAGGCAGCCGTGTTTTAGTTATCAAACCAACAATGAACTTTACAGAGAAGAGTAAGCATGAGCCTGTTGGTCTAATAGCTGTATTTCAATATGGGAGCATTTAGAGTCATATAACGTCATATCCACTGGGCTGCTGCCCCATTAGCCTGGAGACGGTGTGATAGGTCAGTTGGGGTGTAACTGCTGACTGCTTTGGTTCTCAGATTGTTGCGTATTTTTCTCTCCCGATTCGAGTCTGACAGATAATTCATATTCCTACCCATGACGGGTTCCATGCTTACTTTCCGTCAGCTCCCGCTAATGCACATTTGAATACGATTTGACTTGAAGCCGCCCGGACGCCCAAAGGTGGTTTCTACCTGTCTGCCCTTCTGCTCCAGTGATTGAGACAAAGCCAAGGAGACAATGGGGATTTCTCTTCATCATTTGAGCAGACAGATCACCATTAGCTCAAAGCTCATCTCTGTTTTAATGATGCAGTCCTCATTCAGACGCATGTTAAGGAACGCTACAGTATCTTAAGAGTGTCTTAAGAGCTTTGGATGTCGTTTGTGGTTAATATCAAACCAAATCTAGGCTTTGTACTCAAGATGAACTGTTGTGATCATTCCCAATGATACTCTTATTCTCTCATATTGTTATAAGCACATATCTGATGCAATTTGCTCATAGATTAGATGCCATTTTCTGGATATCCTTGTACAGTTTTTGAATATTTCATTGAAAGTCAAATAGCATAATGCTGACCAAAGTGTAATGTGTTGTGGCCCTTGGTGTTTTAGAAGAAAATAATGTATATAACAAGTAATATTTACTTTTTTATTAAAGCTATGACAGTCTATGAAAAAAAGTTGGAGACTAATTTGTAAAAATATAGAAATGTCAAGGACATAAAGCAAATGCAACAGAGATGATAATAAGACGATGACTGTGTATGTAGAATAGAGCCTTGTCATGCAATTGAAAAAAAGCTGCAATTGATTGCACGTACTTGCATAGCTCACTGATTGATTTAAACCATGCAATATTCAAAATGTGTTTATTGTTATTGTCACGTATTGTCTTGTAAATCATTATTTGTATTTGTTATATTAAAATTGCTGCTACAAAAATGACAGAGGATACTTTACCCTTGAAAAGTTTTATCTGAATATGTTAGAACATGTTTTATGACTATGGTACTCTTAGGATGTTTACAAACAGCCCTGATTGGCTGATGGGGCATTCTTAAGCGCACCCCCTAAACTCCATAAACATTCATTGGTCTATTATGTTCACAATTTTTTTTTTATGTCACAGGGCAATACAACATTCACAGATTTTCAAAATATTTTCATTATGACACCATAAAGACATTTTGACTCCACTTAAACGTTTATCAAGATTCAGCAGTTATTTTTGGCAAAATATAATTGAGTGTTGGGACGTATCAGTATGCATTTCTGTGGCTTACTATAGCGCAGTGAGCACAGCATAAAACAGTGTCTTTAGACAAACAACAAGGCAACCCACCATCTAAACTATCATCTAATCTGCACACCACACCATATGCCTACTTTGCATGCTGTTCACCGATGCACTGTTTTAGCATGGAATACAAACACTAACTGAGACAAATCACTGTTTGGTATGGAGTGAGCCATCTGTTTTTTGGAACAGGTTATATGAGAAAAAAGTTTGGCTAAATTATTCCATGGCAATGAGTAAAAAATGACTAATGCTTTAGGATTGAAAGTATGTCAGGGAAAAATACTACATGCAAGCACTTCTTCCTGTATGGTAGAAGTCAAGGCTAATAGATGGTAGATTTCATTGTTGGTAACCCGCTTCAACAGTGCCATCGCTGTGTGGATACTGTAGACTTCAATACGAGAAGAGGGTATCTAGTGTGGACTTAATTTAAATAATTTACACAAAAGTATTTGTTACCATGTGAATAACATATTTTTATTTTATTGAATTTAAACACCAAACAAGACGTCCTGGAATGACTCCCTGTATAATATAAAAATAAAACCATGAACAAACTAATCAACAATAACTAATCTCCTAATCGACTCTAACTCCAAACATCCAGGCTTTACCCAGCCCTGCTCAGCATCATCATCCCTGCTAAAGCTAAGCATCGTGCCTAGAAGCGCTGACCTGCCAGTGTGGTAAATGAGCCAGGAGTGTGATGATTAACTCAAAGCTTCAGCTACCCAGGGTTTGGCAGTTTAAGCTTGATTTTTTTCAGTCAGGAAATCAGCATTGTCATGTTGCAGTCAGCTGCAGAGTTTAATTAAGAGATTGCTGTGCATAAAAATTAGAAGTTTTACATCCAGTCTTACAAATATGCAAATGTTCATACTAATGTATGCATTTTCTATTCTGTGCAAGAAGAAGTCATTTTTACACAACTTTTAGTAATGTTTTTCACATAATATTATCCTCTAGACTAGAGTTAGTTAGTAAAAAAAATGAGTTGGTACACAGCAGATTTGTTTGTAATGTATACAGTTGGCTAGTTGCTAAGGCGACCCTAGCAAACATTTAATTATTTAACACACTAGATAACATTGAACAAAGGGTCAAGTGTGTTTAAATTCAATCATCAACATCAACACATATAAAGATGCTGTCCAGCTGTAGCACTTCAATAGGACAACCACAGACTTTTCTATGCCTAGATTTATTAAAAACAATGAACACATTTTTAAATGTCCACTTCAATATCTCTTCAATCTCACACATATTTTACATAATGTAATTGCTGGCTGCATTTGTCTGATTTAATTTTGATTGGAGACCTTATGGGCACCAGCACTGGAGTAAACACTGGCCCCTCTGAACCCAGCAAGTGTAGGCAGGTGGGTGTACGTTCTAGTGCAGGTTGTGGGCCTTGGCTGTGTTTCAAGATGCATAGTTGTGTTCTACGTAGGGAACCCACACCATCTGTTCTATGTAGGGAACCCACACCATCTGTTCATCTCAAACGTCTGGCAGCTAGCCAAACACTACCCAAATACACATCTACCTGGTTGCCTATTAAACAAGACAACAACCCAGTCACCTTTTTACAACACCCACCCCCATCCGCATCCCCCCACCAACCAAGACCAAAATGAAAATACACTGTTTTATTCTCTTTTGGGACAAAATGTTACCATTTCGGGGGGTAAAGGAGGACAAACTTGAGCTGACCAATGTCTGCTGTGAGCTGCGTCCGACATTCTCTTCAACACCTTGTACTTTGTTCACAACATGTTCTGTTTTCTCTACATCTTCTCATCTAAGCTGCTCTTTGGGAGCCCTTAAATATTCCCTTGATGAGGTCCCAATGGTAGGCAGCTGTGTAGGGGCGGAGCTTGCACTCTGGGCAGCCCCTGGGAGGTTCTGGAATCTACCAGACTTTTTTTGGGGGGATGTGACACTGATGGAGAAAGCTGGAGTAAGTCAGTAGCAAAAAGTTAAAAAAACGATTTAAGAAGGCTCTCTGTCCAACTCAGTAGTGCAAATCACTACATTATATAGATTATTTACTGGTTAGCCTAACAACAAGCTGTCAATTGACACAGACTGCACCCAGCTATGGTGTTGATGTCATTTCCTGTCCACACAGGTAAGTTTAAAATTTAGTAGAATTATGGCATTCTGCGTTTTCCTGTAACAGACCGTATGCACTCTCCAGTGCACTTAGAAGTTCAACCTTGAAAGAACAGGCAAACACAGAATGCAAAAGCACATTTTAAACGCAGTCGTAGATTAGAAGGGAAAATATGCAGACACAACTCAGACACAACCATGCAAAGAAAAGGTTAACAGCAACACACAGGAATAATTTCACATAGATATTATAACTCAATTAAACTTCTATTAAAGCATTTTACAAAAGAACCACAATTTGAATTGTGCCTGGCTGACTCTTTTATTCAAAACAACTTGTATTTCAGGCATATATTTCATGTGGTCCCAGCAGAGAATAAACCCCATGAACCTGATGATTCTGGAAAAAAAAGTCACAAAAGTCAATAATAATAAAGAAACTGGTATGGAAGGCTAACATGTAGTCATGTTAAATACTGGTCCCATGGAAGGCTAACATGTATTCATGGTAAATACTGGTATGGAAGGCTAACATGTAGTCATGGTAAATACTGATATGGAAGGCTAACATGTAGTCATGATAAATACTGGTATGGAAGGCTAACATGTAGTCATGATAAATACTGGTATGGAAGGCTAACATGTAGTCATGGTAAATACTGGTATGGAAGGCTAACATGTATTAATTGAAAATACTGGTCCCATGGAAGACTAACATGTAGTCATGGTAAATACTGGTCCCATAGAAGGCTAACATGTAGTCATGGTAAATACTGGTCCCATGGATGGCTAACATGTAGTCATGGTAAATACTGGTCCCATAGAAGGCTAACATGTAGTCATGGTAAATACTGGTCCCAATGGAGGCTAACGTGTAGTCATGGTAAATACTGGTCCCAATGGAGGCTAACATGTAGTCATGGTAAATACTGGTCCCAATGGAGGTTAACATGTAGTCATGGTAAATACTGGTCCCAATGGAGGCTAACATGTAGTCATGGTAAATACTGGTCCCATGGAAGGCTAACATGTAGTCATGGTAAATACTGGTCCCATAGAAGGCTAACATGTAGTCATGGTAAATACTGGTATGGAAGGCTAACATGTAGTCATGGTAAATACTGGTCCCAAAGAAGGCTAACATGTAGTCATGGTAAATACTGGTATGGAAGGCTAATATGTAGTCATGGTAAATACTGGTCCCAAAGAAGGCTAACATGTAGTCATGGTAAATACTGGTCCCAAAGAAGGCTAACATGTAGTCATGGTAAATACTGGTATGGAAGGCTAACATGTAGTCATGGTAAATACTGGTCCCATAGAAGGCTAACATGTAGTCATGGTAAATACTGGTCCCATAGAAGGCTAACATGTAGTCATGGTAAATACTGGTCCCATAGAAGGCTAACATGTAGTCATGGTAAATAATGGTCCCATAGAAGGCTAACATGTAGTCATGGTAAATACTGGTCCAATAGAAGGCTAACATGTAGTCATGGTAAATACTGGTCCAATAGAAGGCTAACATGTAGTCATGGTAAATACTGGTCCCATAGAAGGCTAACATGTAGTCATGGTAAATACTGGTCCCATAGAAGGCTAACATGTAGTCATGGTAAATACTGGTCCCATAGAAGGCTAACATGTAGTCATGGTAAATACTGGTCCCATGGAAGGCTAACATGTAGTCATGGTAAATACTGGTCCCAATGGAGGTTAACATGTAGTCATGGTAAATACTGGTCCCAATGGAGGCTAACATGTAGTCATGGTAAATACTGGTCCCATGGAAGGCTAACATGTAGTCATGGTAAATACTGGTCCCAATGGAGGTTAACATGTAGTCATGGTAAATACTGGTCCCAATGGAGGCTAACATGTAGTCATGGTAAATACTGGTCCCATAGAAGGCTAACATGTAGTCATGGTAAATACTGGTCCCAATGGAGGCTAACATGTATTCTATGTAGTAGTATGATGTTGTTTGATTAGCAGCTGCATATCATTGTCCTTTTCTTTGTTTTTTATGCAATGTGAATGGCGGAAGAGATCACTACCTTCCTGGCATGTGCAGAGGTCTCATGTGATTGGTTCAGCACTGCCTAGGGCAGGTATGCGCCGTGTCTTGTCATTGGTTGAGCCTCTGAATGCAGATGCGTTGACCAGATGTTGGCCGGTGAACATGCACGGAGCACCTTGGAGAGATGGGGGGGAATCTAACTTGTAATACATGTAAATGTTTTCTTTTTAAACAATGACTAAAGCATATTTAAATACAATAGGGGGTATATGGTTGCCACATGGGCTGAATCAAGCGTAGGTCGATCAGTGTCACCTACAGAGATTATTTGAGCTGAGCTGGCGATTGTTCTTTGTGCCTGGGGGCATAGTGTCAGTAAACTGTGCACATATTGACCTGGGGAGGTAGAGAATACGGTCAATGTGAGAGGTAGTGGGTTATGAAAGTATCCCTAGCCACATGTCAAAACATATTGGATGGGATTTAAACACATAAGTGAAAGTAAGAAAATATATGAAAATATACGCACTCACTGCATTCCCTATGTTAACCTTCTGAGCTGCCTTGTGGAGAGGGTTTCAAAGTGCACTTGTCTTGGCATTCGCAAGTTTTGAACTTCATCGAAATGGCCATGAAAAAGTATTCTGGAGAAGAAGAGTGACTGAGGAGAGAGAACTGAAGACACAGAAGACTTAACATCCTCATGACTTGACCAACTACTGATGATCTACGCTAATACTAACCGATAACATTTGAAGAGGTCAACACTATGTACAATAAATTAGCAGCATTTAGTAGTTGATCACTTATCCTTTGCAGGCGATATTTGGTGATGTTCTGTCAGACCTGCACAGCCATCCTGAGTTCCGGTTTGTTTCTGGGCCATTCTTCTCTCAGTCTTGTCTTGAGCATATGAAAGGTATTCTCAATTAGATTTAGATCGGTTAAGTGAATTGGCCTGTAAACACTGAGACTGAAACCTGAGTCCCTGGTTGCTGGAAGCGTGTTTAAGGGGTCATTCTCCTCCATTTTGCATGATTTAGTACCACCATCCAATAAGTAAAATGTATTTTACTGTGTTCTTTCTTCATGCCATCACTGTGTGTATGTCTCATTTCTCTGCAATTCTTTTTTCCATAACTCGTCAGGGTTTTTGGGGTACCTTTGGGGCTGTTGTGTTTTTAAGAACCACTTGTGTTTTTTTCATCCTGCAGTTCTCTATACGCCCCATGTTTTTTGTGTCTTCTCTCTCACATTTCCATTGAATCACACCAAATGATTGTATTTGACAGAGTAGGCTGTGTTTTTTTGATATACACATTAATAGAACATGTACATTAAAAAAGTTTGTATGTAAATGCCACTATTTTAATAATTTAATAATAATTTAATATTTGTGTCTATTTCATAAAATCCTGTCACATGCAGTGTAACCAATTGGAGCTCAGGGTGGCGCCTAGTGGATTTGCCAACAATGACAGCTTGCCTTGTTTGCATAGGAAGGTGACTGGGCGAGGGCAGCTTCCATAGTATAACAGGGGCAGAAGAAGCAAGCTGGCATGGTTGATATACTATATGAATAGCAATGTTAGCCCATTCATTAAACACAATTTGCATGAGGTCAAAATGAAATGAAAGTCCTTCATCAGGCAGCCAGAAACAGGGAAAGCAGGTATCCAGGAATGGTGGGTAAGCTGTCAAATTTGAAATAACGCACTGGGTGCCAATCTGAGGTGCAAAATGGAACAAAGTGTAAAACAAGTAATCCAGCTTGCCAATTTAGAATGGGAAATAATGTAGCACAGAGCTTTGTGCCAGTAACCAAAAGGTTGCTGGTTTGATTTCCCATGCGGACAAGGTGAAAAGCTGTTGTCGGTTGCCCTGGAGCAAGCTACTTAACTGTACATTGCTGTTGTTGCTTTGGGAAAAGAGCATCTGCTAAATAACTAAAATGTAAACAGCCTATATTTTTTCTCCTTTTCTCTCTCGCCATCTGTCTGACAGATTGCAAGGGGGAAACAGTCAAAGTACGTGATAGGCTAAGTCTTACTTAATGAAGACCTTAGGTCCAATGTAGAAGCTAGATTATTGCATATAATACATATTTACGATTTGCTGCTGTCATTTATGTATCATACTTATCAATCCATAGGGACCTATTGAGCCACTCCCCAGTGATTAGGAGTGAGCCGAACCACTTCACCTTAAATTCAAAGTGACTGAATGCACATTTTCTATGCAGTTCTTACTCACCCGCGTTGATACGCTGATTCACAGTAGGTATTGATTCCTACTAGCCAGTTTGGAATAAATTAAGTTGGCACAGGCCTCGTTATCAGATGGCTCTAACTGTCGCTCAGTCAAGATCCCACTAGTTCCTCTTCATTATGTGTTTCAGTCTTTCTGAAAGGTCATATAATGATTGCATGGGAGGATAAGAATGTAAAGTTGTAACGTTGTGATCGTTGCCAGCGCAGTTCTGAACCATCACATTACTCCTCCTCCGGAGGTCAGAGGTCTTTGATGAGGGTTTACCTGACAACACCACTTTTTCTAATCCTCTGTAGTACATTTTACAGTACGCTATAGTCAGGTGGTGATTACCAAGTAAAAGTCAGGATATATAACAACAACTATAGTACAGACTGTGCCGTTGAATAGAGCTGTCTGAATAATGAAGAGTTGGGTAGGTGGAGGTTATAATTTTGACCAACTGGCTCGCCACCAAAATAATATATCACCAAAAGACATACTGATGTAATTTCAATTCATGCTGGCAATTCGTTTTTACCCATGAATAACATTTTATTTATTGCTAACCCACATCAATTATTACAGAACATACACAACCATGACATCATTTAGATATTTTCTCAGTCTAAATGATGTAAGGAGACTGAAAAACACCCGTAAAAATTGAAATCTGGGAAGTTTCTCCCAGTCAATACATTGCATTTGAAGCCTTAAATACGCTCATAGAAATACATCAAGGACATGACGCTCGATTAAACACATTTGATTTACTTGTCCCCCTCCCACCACATCTTTCTCTACCTCTACCTATTTCTCTATTCAACTCTCTTCTCTCTCTCTCCTCTCACCATTTCCTTCAGTTTGATTTGATTTAATTATGCACACCTGGTTTGAGTTTGATAATTAGGAGGTGTATGTATGTCACTGGGTGTGGTTGTACTTTGCTTCTCATTATATCAATGTCACATCAGTGTTTGGTGTTAGCTGTGTTGTTGTATAAGTCGGCGTCTATGCGCAATTTGATTTCATGTACAGTTTTATGTTTTCCGTTCATTGTCGTGTTTGTTTTAATATATTTTATGTTTCTCTCTCTCTCCTCACTCTTTAACTGTTAAAATAACAAATAGATTTTCCAAGTGAAATTTTCTCTAATGGATTTTTTTTGTGCTGATCAGATTGTAAAATTCGAAAATCGAAAATGTTGTAACACTATAAAATGCTGAAAATGGGTTCAATGGGTTAAATACTTCCGAGTGTCATGGTAACCCAAGTTGAATTAGAGTTGGGGTTATGTCAGGGTATCCAGCTCTGGGCAAATGTCCACCATTGTTCAACCCTAACTCTAACCCTGTTGCTAGAGACTGTGTATAGTACTCAGTTCAAAAGATAACAGATAGCTTGTTTGGGAGTAAGACATTTAATATGAAGCTGGTTTCTCTAAACCCTGTGGTTTTCTGAAGTCCTTGCCATTATGTCTCAAGTCTGAAATGGTCAAACGTGACTCTGCTCTGTCCCTGTGCTAACGTTTTGCCTCTGGCTGCTCCACCAAGGTTGTGGCCTGGCTTGCATGTTTCAGACCTCTCGTGTGACGGTTTGCTTTTTCAATTTGAATTGTGAATGCTTCAATCGTGTAAATAATGCATAATATTGTTTGATTCGTATGCAGGAAATCAATTCATTTAATTAGCAAGCTTTGTTAGGTGCTCTGACTTAACTATGAATGTGTAATGTACAAGCATTAAAGAGCATGTGTGGATGAATTAATGAGGTTTGGTCTCCTTAGATCTCAACCATATTTACAAAGACAATGAATGTGTGAGGGCTGTGTACCTATCCAATGTTTAAATTACTCTTGTTGAAGTGCTTGAAACATTGAAAGAAAAAAACACTAAATTAAAGACACGCCTACTTTACAAAGTCAATTATAGACAATCAATTAGAACACATGCCTGCAGTGAGGACAATATGAACATGGTGTTAAACCATGTGTGCTATATGGCTCGTCAGACACATTAATATCCGGCTCTACACAGGGGAAGACATCACAACTGCAGCGTCCAATGAAATAGGCATGTTTGTCTGTCTGTCTTGTGTGGATTGAGTTATAATGGGAAAGTGAATTGACAAACATATTTCAGCACAGTGAAATGTCAATGGCCTGTTGTTACTCACTCTTTCTTTTATATTGTCATTCAGCATTTGCATACCTGTATGGTTCTGCTGAACAGGTAGAATATATAGTTATATAGTTATGGATTGTCATGTACAGCTACCGTACCTTTCAGCTGAAGATCCCTTATTTGTTCTATGTAGAAAACAAAATTTGCCTAACGTCATATCAAACTCAGGAGCACCGAACACTAACAGAAATCATTCCCTCCATTTGTTGTTTGTTTGTTAGCGTGATCTCTGTTTCATTATTCAGTTCAGGGTTTATGTTTCCCACCGGATGCAATCAGAGCCTGTACACACGCCAAACCGATATGCTGCATGTCCCACGCCAAATATAGTGAGCGTAATCATAACACTCCCACTGAATACGTATGAATGTCATTGAATAATAAGCAGAATGTTGTGCTACGTCTAAGAAAGAAACGTCTAAGAAACTAAATAAGAATACATCTCTGAGAATAGATGCGTCCGGGATTGATTCGGAGTTCGTCAAAGTCTATGTTATCCAGTATCTGACCACAATGAATGAATAGTTCATTTTGAACTTTTATAATAAATGTTGTTTAGTATTTTTTTGGTGAAGTAGGGAATGATCAAAAGAAAACATACAACTGGTTTCATATGGTTTACAATTATTTTAGAATTCCTGAAATTATATTTTATGGTATTATATAAATGGTAGATGTTTGTTTCATATAATAATGCGTTGAACAATAACCAGGCCCGTCATAGACTATCTCTGATTTGTTTCTTGGCTAAAAGTGTAAATTGTTTGACTACGGCCGTATACCAGTCAAGTGATTGGGACTCAGATTCTCAGTTTCAATTTGAAAACGTGAGAACGCTTCATTAAATCAATCATACATGGTTTGAGTCACTCAATACAAATGGCATTATAGTCGCCACAAACAGACAACTGTAAACACGTAATTCTGTATTGTAAACACTATTCTGTGCATTCATTTGTAAAATACAATACCGATTTGTTTTCTTCTCCCGTCTACACAATGTGATGTCATGTTATAGTACTTCGTCCATTATAACACAATTTCTATGTACACATCTCCAGTTGTACATTTTCCTCCTGTATGGCTGCCATTCAAAGTGTTTTTTTGGTGACAGTTTGAGTCATTATGAGATAATAAAAGAAAAGCATCCAAGAATTATGCTTTTTTAATTTATGCAAAATGGTAATTCACATGGTAGATATTCACTATACATTATGCACTAACATTTTTTACTTGAGTTGCACCATGAAGAATTGTGAAATATACAACAAAATATTTTCACTGGTGACACTTTTGTTAATTCACATATCATGTGAAAACAATTAGAAATTAACTGTATATTTGGATGACAATAGAAGCACACAGCTAACAGAAGTCATGTTTACATGCAGGCCATTACCTTGGTCATCCATCACAAGGTTCCGCTGGTCTTGATATGATTTTGTCTGTTTGAACTAATATGATCTGATCAGTCACATCACAATGGGTGTTCGAATGATTTCAAGACAAACGCTGCATATTGAAAACAGGCATAAACTGAGCTAGAGACATGATAGTAGCACATAACGTTTTAGGCACACGTGTGCCTCGCAATGCTGCAGAGTGGGTGGCGGCAGAGACAAATAGAAATGTCACTTCCTCCTGATTCCTGGGCTGCCCATTACTGTGTCCTGATTGCTACTGGGATCGCCACCGCAGGTTTTTTTTTGTTATTACTTTTTTTGTTAAACTCAACTTGGAAACTGCCTTTCTACTTGCTAGCTCTGGTCTGTTTATATCTTTTAGCGACATCCGGTTAGATAAGAACATGTGTGGTTCTCCAAAGGCACGGGTGCCACAACGAAAAAGTTACTTCGTGGACTGCTCCATTAACAATAAAATACTTTCGACGTGTCACAATTTATTTGACGTATTTGGTGGGAATTGGTGTCTCTATCACACCTAAAGTGTCAATCCACAAACTTCCATGGATGCATCATACTGGACGTGTTTGCAGCAATAGTTTCCCGTTGGTACTACCTCAACTACCTCAGCCAATGATTAAGTCCAGCTCATCGTTCCATTAGATAATAAGGAACGTTCGATGTACCAGATCACATTGATGCTCAAGTGTGATCAAGCCTTAAGCCTAACTAGATCTATCCGTAGTGATGAGCGCCACTAATCACGTTAGCCAATCACGTTAGCCAATGTTACAGATGGGTTTGCTGGGGGTTTTTTTAAAAGAGGGAAGATGAGCAAATCCCGAAGCAACTCTGAGACTTGCTATCTATGGAGTGCTGTTTGTAAAATGTTGCACGTTCTATAATCCTACATTACATTTAGAATCGCGAAATGTAAAATAAATACAAAAATGTCACCTTTGGAAAAAAATTGTGAGAAAATAATGTAAATTCATGCAATATATGTAATTGTTGACAGGTAATAGAACGAGCGGCAGCAGCCGGTGTTAGGGCAGCCGGTGTTAGGGCAGCTGGTGTTAGGGCAGCCGGTGTTAGGGCAGCTGGTGTTAGGGCAGCCGGTGTTAGGGCAGCTGGTGTCAGGGCAGCCGGTGTCAGGGCAGCCGGTGTCAGGGCAGCCGGTGTCAGGGCAGCCGGTGTCAGGGCAGCCGGTGTCAGGGCAGCCTTTCAAGACAAACCTATACCTGCTCCAGGCACAATGACTAACTTAGAAACAGCCACCACATGAATTTCTCTTTAAATGTTCGAAAACGTGACAGTTCACATGACAGGTTTATAGAACATATAACATTTTACAGACGGCACATCCATACCTATTGCTACTACAATCATGCACAGTGAAAGCAACTATAATGTGTGCACTGCAGACTACATATGCCTGTTTCATGTGTACCGTATTTAGAATGTTTTGTTCACAAGCTTGGTGGTTCAGGTTTGTGTTCAATTCGTGTTCAAAACTATTATTAATACTAGAATGTTCATATTATAATGTTTATTATCAAGCTAGAAATAATTAAAGGTCAAGTTATCACACATCAAGTTCTGTTGGTTCCCTTAAAGGGGCAGTTAAAACATTTGACAAATCTGTGATGTTTATAATTAAACACATGTAACAGGATTGTGTCGAAACTCAGCAAAATGCAAAGTGATTTGTTGCAAGGAATACATTTATAAACATTGTACTGCATTCTCATTCAGTATCTGTGTTTAATGGTATGATTGGGAAAACATACTGTATACACTGATGAACTGAAGCGATATGGCCGATACACCACCTATAAAAAAAGCTGTTGATTCCTCAGTGTGGCGCCAAATAAACCTCTGACCCGCCATTGTATAAACTCTGCAGAAGGTGTCCTGTGCTATCTGGCAGGGCTAAATGATTAATTACATTTGTGATAATATCGCCACATGATGAAACACCAAAAGAACTACTGCAAAGGCTGCAATTACACTTTGGATTCGAGCATAAGAAAGATGCTGCCCTGCATCAGGTATTGTGCAAAACCTGCCTTGCTAATGTTGCTAACTCATGCTAGCGGATGTTTCTCCTTTATTTTTTCTGCACTTTGTGTGTAATGTTACTGACTGGAGATCAGTAAGGTAATATATATATATATATATATATATTTTAAACATGGTCTAAAAAAGATTTACAGACAGTGTTTAAAAAGTGCAATCCCCATGTTTACATGTCGTATGCTTATTACAGTACCTTTGAATTATCGTATTACCGAATGTGATAAAGCCACAGATTCTTTTTAGATTTATGCAATCTGCATTTTAGTTTGTGTGATTTCTTACTGACTTTTATATTAATGTTAACACCAGGTGTCTTTTGTCAGTGCTTTATGTTGTCATGATAATTATTACATGTTACCAAGCCTGGAAGTTCAACATATCAGTCAATATATGAGGTTTACTAACAAGGTTCGGGAGGAGGACTTTCAGCTAATTAATTACAGGTGGAAGCTCTCAGCAATCAACGACTAGGGTACATATAGACTCAGCATTCTTACCTCGCTCCGCTGACAGCTCGCAGCATCCCCCCACCACCCCTTCTCCGCTCAAATTCTAGTCCTAACCACTTACATGCGCGGGGGGGTACTCTGGGTTCGGGCCGAATTCCGAGCCCGGAACCCTCCCTCCGGACAGCACGCCAAATACGCATTAAACCTATCCCTTAATTGGCATGTAAGTGCGAACTCGTGAAACTGCTGTGATTGAATTATCTGTATAAAATATTTTTATACAGTATACATGTCATTCATCATAACATATAGGCCAGGGCTACAGAAAACACTAATTATTTTTAATCCATCTAATATTGTGTTAGTCATGGAACTATACCATTTGTTATTTTTGTGTTTGTTGAATAATTCAGAAGACAAAGAATTGCCTATTCAATTGCAATCGCAATATATTTTTTTCCATGATCGTTCAGCCCTGGTATCTGGCACCAAGACATTAGCAGCAGATCCTTCCAGTCCTGCAGGTTGCGAGGTGGGGTCATCGTGGGGTCATCGTAGACCATAGTTGTTGGTCCAGCACACCCCACAGATGCTGAATTGGAAATGTGTACCTGGTCTGCAACAATGTTAAGATACGTGGCACGGGTCAATTTGATGTCCACATGAATTCACGACCCAGAGATTCCCAGCACAACGTTGACCATCACACTTCACCTGCTTGTCATTTTACTACAGTGCATCCTGGTGCCATCACTTCCCCAAGTTAAAGGTGCGCACACACACACACACAGCAGTCGCCTCTGGTGAAGTAAAAAAAACAGGACTCATCCGACCGGGCGACCTTTCACTGCACCAAGGTCCAGTTCTGAAAGCTTGCGTAATCATTGTGGAAAAGGGGTAATAATGGGTAATAGTGTGCAATAATGGGTTATAATGGGTAACAATGGGTAATAATGATGTGCAATAATGGGTTATAATGGGTAACAATGGGTAATAATGATGTGCAATAATGGGTAATAGTGGGTAATAATGGATAATAATGTGCAATAGTGGGTAATAATGGGTAATAGTGGGTAATAATGGATAATAATGTGCAATAGTGGGTAATAATGGGTAATAGAGGGTAATAATGGATAATAATGTGCAATAGTGGGTAATAATGGGTAATAGTGGGTAATAATGGATAATAATGTGCAATAGTGGGTAATAATGGGTAATAGTGGGTAATAATGGATAATAATGTGCAATAGTGGGTAATAATGGGTAATAGTGGGTAATAATGGATAATAATGTGCAATAGTGGGTAATAATGGGTAATAGTGGGTAATAATGGATAACAATGTGCAATAGTGGGTAATAATGGGTAATAGTGGGTAATAATGGATAATAATGTGCAATAATGGGTAATAATTGGCACTCTGACCGGTCTGCGGCTACACAGGTGGATGCCCTGCAGGGTGTGATGCACTGTGTGTTGGGACACATTTCTGCAATTACACATGACCATCTTTACAAAGTTTTGTGACTTCTGTCACATTAGACATTTTGTCGGTTCGTACAAGACGAGACAGATTTGTTGCCACCGTGCATCGATGAGCCTTGGGCGCCCAACAACCTGTCACCGGTTTGTGGTTTGTCACTCCTTTGACCACTGTCTGTTGGTACTCACCATTGCTGACTGGGAGCACCCCACAAGCCTTGTCATTTCAGTGATAGTCTGGCCCAGTCGTTTGGCAATAACAATTTGGCCTTCGTCAAAGTCGCGCAAGTCTTTACTCCTAACCATTTCTCTTGCATCCAACACATTGATTATGAAAACATATTTGTTTGCTTACCATCTAATCTCACCAGACCATAACATGTGCCCTTGGTTGGAGACAATCAACTTTATTGGTTTCACCTGTGAATGGTCATAATGTTTTGGCTCACCCATTTTTGGCTCATCCACCACAAAGGCTGATTAACCCGAATTATTGTTTCTATCTAGCTACTATATAACAAATGAGTAGTTACCTACGATATATGTTCTTATGGCAACCGTTTATTAGTGTGAGGCAAAACCTCTGGACCCACCTAGAACATTAAATGCTGATGCTGATTACATAGAATCCTGTAGGAAACCTTGATTTATATCATCTGAAACGATTGTCAATTTAGAAATACGAGTTATCATTTCATGTGTCAATTGGCATTATTAACTGGGGAAAAGGTTTTGCTGACCATAGAGCCACAAAGGTAAAAACATATATGTTCCATGAATGCTAAATGCCAAACATGATACCGTCACTTCTGTATTTTCAGGGGGTAAGGTTACAGAATATACAATTAAGTTTGTGTGTCCGTTTGGGCTACATTCTCTTGTTTAACACTCAGTTTTGTTTCTTAACATTTCATCTCTTTATAAACTCCTAAAACTATTTCCCTTTTTGAAACATTCAGAATATTTTACTAATAACCTATCAGTAAACAAGTGGTAGGAAGAAATCTCATATGGCTTGCAGTCAATAGCAGTCAATGATGATGTATGATAGATTTTAATCATTGGTTGTAGCCTGAATGCCAAATGTGTTCATTCATAAGCTTTTAAAAATTCACCAAACTGTTATGAATAAACAAATGTGAAATATTCAAGTAATCATTAATAATTATATATACAGTATCTCACAAAAGTGTGCTCACTTTTTTTGCCAGCGGATTAGACATTAATGGCTGTGTGTTAAGTTATTCTGAGGGGACAGCAAATGTACACTGTTATACAAGCTGTACACTCACTACTTTACATTGTAGCAAAGTGTCATTTCTTCAATATTGTCACATTAAACGACATAATCAAATATTTACAAAAATGTGAGGGGTGTACTCACTTTTGTGGGATACTGTATATATATTTATATATATATATTTATATATATATATCATACATACATGTGGAATAACAATTAATTTAACAAGGACATGTCTGCAATTAAACTGCATTGTGTTCATCTATATCCCAACATGTGGGCCCATATTTCACAGATTTGTCAGTCATTTCCTAAAATACCAAGTTTCTCACACCTAGAAAAACATGTCTCCCTCAAATAGGTTCAGTTCCAAGTATAGACAGCTGGCTGTTTAATAGAACTCGTTTTGTAATGAAATACACACAGGATTGGACTGATAGAACAAAGTGGAATTCACATTACATTTTTTTGCATGATCAGATGAGCCATGTGTGGGAGATAAACTAGAGATCAGACCATCTGACCAATAACCAAAAGGTTGCTATATCAAATTTCCCAGCTGAAATCTCTGTTCTCAAGGAAGTTTGCTCACATCGCTCCTGTATGTTGCTATGGATATTAGCAATTGCTTAATGGGGGAAAAAAGTATATTCCAACCATTTCTAACTTACCCGTTGTGTTTACCTTACCAGGGAATTATGTCCTTATATCTCAACTGATTAATTTTTCTTTTCAAATCTACCTGGGAGCGTTTAAGGATGAATTCTAAAACCTGCATTGTCAGAATTATGTCAAGCATGCTGGCATTACCCACTCCAAATAGAATAAACCTGTGAGCTGTTATCACTTCTAGAGACGGCATCTGTGACTGAACATGCAAAAGACGGTGATAGTTGGATAATGGAACTTTGCCTTAACACGCATGCCACCCTTGGTGAGTAAAGAAAATCTATTTCCACCTTAGGAAAGACATCTTAAAAAGAGAGCTGGCAACTTGGGAATGTTTTTCACTGAAAAGTTTCAAAAGATGAATCGGTGGTGCTAAACATATTGTGAGAAATTGAAGTGATGATTGCCTGTCGAAGTTGTCAAGAAATATGGGCACAACAATGAAAATCAATGTTTTGGAGGAGTATTGCATTCGTAGAGGGGATTCCCGTTTTCGTCACACTTCAATACTCTCTCTATTCGTTCTGTAGCAATCCGTGACCATGGAACATAACATTATCCATCCTTTGGCTCGATCCAACTGATGTAGAAAGTAAATGTTTCGATTAAGCACTGACAAAACATTGTTGATCACTGGCGTAATTTGAACGATGGAATCTTCTTTACAGAGGAAAAATAAGGAACCCGGAAAATGTGGAATATTGCCATCCGCCAACTAGATTCCCCTTCTCCAGTTTAAGGTAGACCTTGTCCTCTTTATCCAAATAGAGCAGGACTCCATTGGTGGCAGCCTCTCGTGTTACGTCTTTGTCCCCCGCAAAAGCTGAGATGACCGGTTTCCCATTCAACATTAAGTTCACCTGCATGACCCAGAGAAAAGACAGCAATGAGCAATACATAGAACCGAGGAGAAATGTAGCTCATGTCGCTTCAGTTCTAAGTTAAAATAGATTGCTATCCATACAAAGATTGAAAACCCACAGCATTATATTGTAATCATCCATCTGCCAGGTGGGTATTTTCTATGAAGTATAGATAGCGTTACTGAATGTACACTACACTATACAGGAGCCCTTACATTGATGATGCCAAAAACATAGTTGTTTGTATTATCATAATATAGTGTTGTCACTTCTGTTACTAGACTGAATAATATATATAACATAATTGCTACGATATAAACGTTGGTGCTTTGCAAGAAGAATATTGGAAGTGAAGGCTACCCCTGGACAAACATACGATACACAAATTAAATGAGTAGCCGTGCAAATTTACATTTAAATAATACAGTATGTAGATGTGGATTTCTATCTATCAATCAATCCCATTTTTTTATAAAGCCCTTTTTACAACAAAGTTGTCACAAAGTTGCTTTTACAAAAACCGAGCCTGAATCTGACAGAGCACACATCAACAAGTCAACAACAACACATCAACATTTCTAGTCCAGTTTACAAGTGTGACGTATTGGGCCCAAGCACATTCCCACTCAGCCAGCCTCAAAATAATATGAAACAAAGACTAATATGAATGCATTTTGCTCCAGTAATTCCACTAAAATCTATCTAGCCAGCTATTGTTGCTAAGATAAACTACATTTCTACAATGCAACTGCCTATTGCTTGATAACAATAGCGGATCAGCTGGGAAAATATGTGTACAACAAGGTGTCATAGCTAATGAGCTAATTAGTTACAGTTTGTGTCAGAATATGTAATTAGCTAGCTAACCTACCCTCATTTTAATATGAACTACAGGGATATAATAGTCGTGTTTCTGTCTAACTATGTCTGCTGACACATTAAGCTGGATGCTTCTTTAGACTTCTGATCCTTGAACTTGTTTGTCTTGGCTCATGTATTATATTAACATTAATAAAATTAACTTCTGTTCACAACAACGATGAATTTCAATTTGGCTCATAGATCTAATATTCACATTGATCGGAGAGGGATGCAGCACATTACCTCGGGTAACATTCAACAGTTGTATTTCAAAAATTGACATTTTGAAATGATCTACTGTTAACTCAAAAGTCAATAAAACTATTGTGGCGCTAATAGGCTGTATATCTCTAGTGATCAATATTACAATCGGCGCTAAATGCTGAATCAATTTGGCCAAAACACATTTCTTACCTGTATAGTCTGGCTCTGGTACACTTTTATAACATGGAAGTTAAAACTGTAGATCCCTTTTCTTGGAGACAAAAATACAGACTCCAATGTGAAATAGTTGCCTATGTTCACAAGCACCTGGGTATAGAAAAATAAGGTGTTTTAGAATGTGAATACATATTCTCCACACTCTCTCAGCTGTCTCAAAATCAGACAAGAATCACTGTTGCTTAACCAGCAGTTTTCATATGGTGAAAAGACTAATGATAAATCTAATGTAGTTTAGTAGACTCCCAAGAGAAACAAATACTGACAGTTTTAATAAAGTTCAATGCCACTCCATGCAGCTGGCCTATGACTCAACTTAAAAGCCACAAAAGAATTGCAATTATGACTTATATTGAACACATCAACACAATCTTCCCAAACAAACTGACAGATATTGAGCTACTGACACAACACTAGTCCCACTGTGAATACTAAAAACAACAGCAGTGGGTGTATTCTTGCTTAATACTGTAGGATTCCAATTGTGCAGATTCAGCCCATTCTGAACAAAAGTATGTTATGATAATTTCATGTTCTGCTAGTTGCCAGCCTGATCTGGAGACTTCAAACTGGGGAAATCAAAAGTTCATTCAAACTGGGCCAGCCATTTAAGTGAACGGTGTTCCCTCAAATTTAGGCTGCATGAGGTTGGGAGGTTCTGACAAGAAGTAGCTATGTATTCTAATTTCCATCCGTTGGTGTGTGTATAATTCTCACAGTCTGTGTGTGGGTGTGGGGGGGGGGTTGATGTGTGTGAGCCAGACAGAGCAAGACAGGTTGCAGCAGGAGATGAGAATTAGACGGGAAATTAAGTGGCATTGGCCTTGGTGTGATTGTGGCAGTCAGTGGTCTAGGTCTCTGTCTCATTGATAAACCAACCCTCTTTACTGCTGCCTGCTGGTCACGCAATAGCCGTAGGCAGGGATGCATCACGCGACCAACCGTATGCCATAATTATTCTCGTTAATCAATCATTAAATGAGAAATCAACCAATCAGTCAATCAATCATGCTTTCTCTCTAACCCAAAACACGTACGATTATTTCCATTCAGTAACAGCCAACTATTTGTCTTAATTGGGATGAAAATCATTCAATTAGTCAATTTATCCTAAACGTAATCACCATTAGTTCACCGTGCAGTTTAATCCGTGTCATTTAATGTCATATAATTTTAAATTATTCGTTTAACAATGCGCAAAACTTACTTGGTCGAAGTAAATGATCCTTGTTTTATTGCTCATGTCCGATGGTTCGTGGTTGTTGCTCCGGACTGCAGAGAAAGCCACCTTGGAGTTGGCGGCGCGCACTGAGATACCCAGAGGGGAGGACGAGCCTTTCCAATCCGCGGTCGGGTTAGAGTCGCAAACCACCAGGCATTTGCCCTCCAGAACTATAGGCTCCGTGTCATTCTGAGCGCCCACAAACTCAGAGATCACTGCCAAACCGAACATAAGTGCAAGAGAGTTTCCCATCACCCTGTCCAACAGCAGTAACAGCACCATTTTAAAGATGCCCACTGGTTTAAAGTCCTCCTGTGGTGTCCCCGGCGCGTCTGGTGCGATATGACTCCTATTGAACCCAGCAGTATCCGGCTGCGTTGCTGAAAGAAACCCGGCGACTTGTTTTTAACAATAGATCTTCATATCTTGACCATTGATCGAATCGACAATCCGGGTTATTTTCTTTTTTCCCATTTTCTCTACAAATTATATTTGTGAGCAAAATGATAATGAGATACAGATGACGGCATTGGGGCTTCGGTTTGAGGAGAGACGCATTGAGCGGCTGGTTGGTGCTCCGCTGCGACTCCAAATTACGCGGAATGACTTCTAGTCCTCCTGGCGATGTGCCTGCGCACGGTCCGGACACGTCCATGTGCCAACTGCAAATTATTTATTTATTTTATCTTGAAAGAATGAAATCACTTTTTATTAAATGCTAGTGTTGCTTATTTTATCTAGTTCTAATCGCTTGTCGTATATTTGAGTAATCCTGTTTCAGTAAAAACAGCTATGCAGTTTTTACAACAACATTCTAGTAAAAACGAGAGGCTAGGATCATATAGAAGACAAGGCATTTAATCAGTTTCCTATTTGATTATAGTCATACTTGTTTTGAAATCAATCCAGCAAGCTGATTTTGATGATTGATAGAAACTCCCTGCAAATGGGTAAAGAAACCTAACAAGGTTTAGTCCGGTTCCAAATGGTAATAGCCTTAAAATGCATTTCAGCAGAGGATTTTTACACAGTAGCTAGAAACCCTATATGTGAAGTTCAATATACCGAGTGAATACTGCAAAGTAATTGAGATTGAACCAGTTTTAGATCAGATGCTTCCTCTGCAGCGGTTGTGTATGATTCACTGTGCATGTTAGAGCAAATACCAAGACACCAAGTCCAAGGAAATCTCTGTAGATCTCAGACAACTGTTTAGAGTATACCTAATGAAATTGCTCTAAACATTGATTGTTCCTAGGAGAACAGTCTGCTCCATTATTGTGAAACGGAAGATTTGTGGAACCACCTAAACTCTTCCAGAGCGAGCTGTCTCGCCAAACTTAAAATCTGTTTAGAAAGGACATTGGTCAGGGAGGTGACCAAGAACCCTATGACCACTCTCTGAAGATGGGGGAGAACCTGCAAGATTGACGGACATCTCTACAGCACTACATCAACCAGGCATTTATGCTAAAGTGGCACAGAAGCCACTGCTGCATGAGGAAAAGGTATATGACAGGCCACTTGAAGGACCCAGAGCGTGTGAGGAAAAAGAGGATCTGGTCCGACGAGAAACAAATGGAACAATTTGGACTGAATGCCAACCGCTACATCTAGCAAAACCAAAGTATAGCTCATCACAGGCTAATACCGTCCCATCGCTGAAGCGCAGTTGTGGGAGCATTATGTGTGGAGACAGGGACTAGCAGACAGATCACAAAGGATGAGTAAAGAAAATTACAGAGAGGTACTTGAAGAAAAAACCTGTTCCAGAGCACACAGGACCTCAGAATGGGGTGAAAAGACATCTTTCAGCAAATCAACAACCTGAAACACACTGCCAAGAAAACATTGGAGTGGCTTTGGGGCAAGTCTATAAAAGCACTTGAGCAGATTTGAACATCTGTGGGGAGACCTACTAATGCTGGTATCCACAGCGTAGAAGACTTTAGCTGTTGTCACTGCCAAATGTTACTCTACAAATGACTGAAGAAATACTGAATATATTTACATGAGATTTTTCAGGCTTTTCTCCTCAATACATTGGCTCAAATGTCTACAAAGTTGTGAAAAACACTGACATTATGAGACTAGAATATCCTGAAGAAAATAACTGTAATTAATTCACATTTGTGGACTTGGTTCAGGCTAGGTTATTTCAGTATAGTCATCTGTCTTTTCTGTATGCCTTGTCGGATTTGAGCTCTGCATAGTGAATTTGCAACATTGTTTCAACTGGCTATTTTCTGCTGCAATGAACTCTGTCAGCTATTTTGGCAATAGTTGTTGATTTGCTTTCAGAAGCTGTTACATTATGAGGCTTGGTGATTAGGACTGCTTCCCAAGTGAAAACATTTCACAAGATTTTATTCACATAACGGTGGATCAAAAACCTGTCTGACTTTCTGTGCGTGAGGTAAAAAAAAAATCTTTCAGGTGCTCTGCAGTTCACGAGGGCAGTTCATTTAATTATTCTAGCTTTCTATTAGTCTTCCCACATGTGCTTTTACAGACCTACATTTGTGTACAGGCCAGGTAACACAGGCTAAAGCAATTAAAAAAAGAAATGAATGTGCTTTCATTTGGAGAAGACAGAGAGCAGAGATGTGTGGTGCCACTTGTCTCTGTGATTTGTAAGTGATAAGTGGTACATATCTGATATTTCAGACACAATTTAGATCATATTAACCCTCATCCTGGAACATGTTTTTAATAAGCTATGGCCAACCTCACATCTCTCTCAGATCAATGATTGATTTTACAAAAACAGATCTCGTGGGATCATCCAAAATTTAGTATATAGGAATCGATACGGTCCAAAAGCGCTGGATCGGATATCGCCCCAAAAATAATAATTATCCTAAACCGATACCATCTTTTCCCCTCTATTAAACAACTAAGCTGTTAACAATACATTTGTTTAGATACCGTTTGCTTAACCTAACCATCTAATCTCACGTTCTAGCTAGCTACGTTCACCTGACACGTCTTCTCACAACACGCCTCTCTTTACGGACATAAAGAAGTGACATCAAGCCTTCCCAAGTAAGACGGTTAGGAATTTCACCAACACAGTTCAGCTTGGAAATACATTTCAGATCCGATGAAGACCTCTTTTCTATGACACAGCTGACAATATTATCAAATACATAGTACTGTATGTATATGTATATACAAAACAATGTTTACAAAATGAAGATATTGGTTTCTATATGTTACAATCACTTTCTGTCATTAAAGAGTCAATCTAGGATTTATTTTGTACACAAATTAACACAAATTAAATAATTTGGATCTCATTTATGATTAATTGTTGTCTCTGCCGTGTTTAATATCCCAGGTTCGAAACCATATGTCAGCATTTGAGAATACATTGTGTGATTTTTTTTATTCATCCAGTTAAAAACATTGCAATTAAAATAAATTAATTATTTTGTTGCTTGTCGCTGCCATTCAGAAACCCAGTCATAGCCAGAAAAAGCCCAAATTTATGGATGTCATAAAGAAAACGCTTTTTTTTAAAAACTATGTTTTTCTTATTTAGGGTAACTCAAAGCAAAACACTTTGCATATACATATTTTTTTTTGCATATATTAAATGACCTCCAGGCAGTGTGTGGCCTAACAGGTTAAGGCAGGGGGAAGGTGGGAGTGAACGCTAGTGTCAGCAGGATGTGTGCATGGAACCAGTAATGCAAAACAGGCCACCATATTAAAGTAAGTTAAGGTTAGTTAAGATTAGTGTGATTTCTGCAGGTCATTAGTGGGATTTCTGCTCATTTGTCAGCCATTTTGGTTAGCTACTCAATGGCTCGATTATTTCACAACGCAAACACCACATTTAAATGTCCGCCATTCGTCAAAGATTATGTGTCTCTGCATGACATTTACGCACCTTTATATGTCTCTGCATGACAACTACGCACATGTATGTGTCTCTGCATGACAACTACGCACATGTATGTGTCTCTGCATGACAACTACGCACATGTATGTGTCTCTGCATGACAACTACGCACATGTATGTGTCTCTGCATGACAACTACGCACATGTATGTGTCTCTGCATGACAACTACGCACATGTATGTGTCTCTGCATGACAACTACGCACATGTATGTGTCTCTGCATAACAACTACGCACATGTATGTGTCTCTGCATGACAACTACGCACATGTATGTGTCTCTGCATGACAACTATGCACATGTATGTGTCTCTGCTTGACATTTACGCACCTTTACGTGTCTCTGCATGACAACTACGCACATGTATGTGTCTCTGCTTGACATTTACGCACCTTTACGTGTCTCTGCATGACAACTACGCACATGTATGTGTCTCTGTATTACATTTACGCACCTTTATATGTCTCTGCATGACAACTACGCACATGTATGTGTCTCTGCATGACAAATACGCACATGTATGTGTCTCTGCTTGACATTTACGCACCTTTACGTGTCTCTGCATGACATTTACGGTATATAACATTGCTGTATGCGTACGTCTGTGTATGTCTATTCGTTATGTGATTAGGCAATATCGTATTAAAACAAAATACATTTTAAGCAAGGCCTCGCCAATTGTCTGCAAATGTACTTCGTGTTCAATGTGTTAAAGCTTAGTTAAACGATTAACCAATTGGCAAGTCTCCATGGCTACTACCCCTTAGTGATTTGGAAACAATGTACATGTTCACTTATATGCAGATGACACAGCTGTACAATTCAATGGAAAAGCTCAGAAACGACCAGAAGAGCCATTTTTTCAAACATAAGTAAGTGAATAGCAGATTTGGACTGGAAAATTGGAGGAGCTAGTTTTAGGTTCCACGATGTCCCTTATAAAGAACATATAATAACATATTTCACAATGTATAATATTATCAAAAAGCCGTACATTGTATGATGTTGCCATTAGAGTAACAACAACAGAAACCAAGCCTAAATAAATTGATCTTGACATACGGAAAAATACATTCCTGCAGTTTCACTTGGTGATGTTCGCAGCACACTTGAGATGCCTTCTTGACTTTATTTCTGCACTGGTTATATAATGTAGAATGAATTTGCTAAGTGTGAGCGGTAATAAAAACACATGCATGAGTGAAATGCAGTCCCCAGATAATTATGAATTATCAATTTAGCTTTGCTACACCCACTCTGCAGGCCTTCTAGTGGCATTCATAAGCAGCCAATGGAGTGTGACGAGACAAACCAGCCCTGTCACTGGCTTCACCTGCCAACCCTATTTTCAATTGACTGTGAATAAGGCTTTTTACGTCCAGGCTGTGAGATTTCTTAAGAATTCAGAAGCTTGCTTTAAATTCAATTTCATCAAAAATCCTAACCCACAGGTGCTGTGTTCTGTTTCGTAGCTCCACAGGACTAAGAAAAAAACATTACGGAAATGTACTGTAATTCTACAGTAGGAACAAGTAAAAGATATGGACCATCTTTTCCTTTGTCTTTCACTCAATACAGGAAGACCTGATCAAGCTCTAGGACGATGCCTTAGTATGACTAGAAGTAGGCTTCCCCCAGAATGCAAGTTGTTCATAATTCTCTCATGTACAAATAGTTCAATATTTATTGTTTGTCAATGTCTCGTTTTTTTATTTGTACATACACTACTCTTTAGCATTTCTTTCCCCATACTTTCTAAATTACATCTTACAAGTTGGATTGCCTTGATTGGCACTAATGTTATCTTGCTCACAGAACAGCAAACAACGTTCCCTCCACCAGCTTGTCGTCTTCCATCTTCCTGCCTGATGTCATATAAACTGCATAGAAGGTCCCATTACACCATATTGTATTTTAACCCATACTACCCAAGTAGATGATTTGATCTCGACGTTCAGGTGCCTAATAAGACTGCATGTTTTCAATTAAAAAAGCAAAGGCAAAATACAATAATCTAGTTTAGTGACAGTTCATCCAATGAAACATATTTAAACGTTCTACACTTTAACAAAAACAAATGTCGATGTCCAAACGAAACCACAAAACCCACAGAGACATGAATTTAGTTAATTTCTTCTCCATTTGTTTCATTCTCAGATATCTTGCTTCAGATAATATCTGTCTCCAGGATCCGTGGGAACCTCTCTTTGGACGAAATTGCCATCTCACTTCTGCACTGTAAACATTTCAGAACCGGTTGTTCGTGGAAGGATAAGTTGTGCGATTGTGTGATTTTTAGCAACACGATATCACAGGTTTTCGTGAAACCCAAAATTTGTGACATGCACACGTTAAAGTTCGTTTTTTTGTGTCCTGGACACGATAATTTTTTTTGTGTACAGGACACGTAATATTTAGGACTCCACGGAAAATCGTCACACACACACAAAAAAGCACACCAAACGTTTTTGGTCAACAACACGTTAAACAAATAAGTAAATCGAAATGTTAGGTATTGGTTAAGGTTAGGGAAAGAGTAAGAGTCAGGTTTTCGTTTAGAGTAATAAAAAGAGTTATATTCCAGAAAGTTAAATCCGTTGCGTTTACAATTCAAGCTACGCCCACTTCCTGGTTGAAATGCAAGTTGAGTCAACCAATCACGACACTTGCTTTCGTCCAGGACACGAAAAAAATACCTTTTACGTGTGGATGTCACAAATGTTGGGTACAAAAATCGTGTCTATTTCACGAAATCTCATGATATCGTGTTGGTTTTTACACATTCAGGCTGCCAGTCCACACAGCTTCTGCCCATAAGGTCCACGTTCTCACATGAACCACCGGCTGCCTCACATAGGAAGTGCGAGCTTTCATCTAGATCTAGGTATTCCAGGATAGTCACTGGACCACGAGACTGACACAATCACTATCCTATAAGCAAGTACTGCAGCATGATCTCTGAATAAATTGAACATTAAAGACCGTAGAAGATCACGAGCTGATGCGTACCTGTGTGGCCAATAGCTCTGAGCTAACCCTCAGCACAGACAGTGCAAGCAGAGACGTGATGATTTCGATGAGTGCCTTGTCATGGATGCTCGGATATTCTACTGAGATGAGACCCTCTCCTCTACACTTGATATGCATGTGGATATCCAACACACACTTGGTATTCATGTTGGTCTTCTCTGTAGGCCATCATATTAGCAAAAGGATGGATCCTGAGCAGCCCACAGGCAGAAGGAAGCTGATGTCAAAGGTGAACAAAATCTCAGCAAACAAACCATGATAAAGAAAACCACCTGTATCTAATTGACGTATATACTAACTTTTGACTGGCTGTGTAATTACTTATGTTCTCTGCAACTACTTATGCATCTGCAGAAAGACGAACGTGAACACAGTATGTGAAATGATCATAAAAATCTGGGCTGGAGATTCATCTGGGGTCAATGGGGGCTGAGTCACGGCTCCAATGATCCAAACAGGAGACCGATTCAGCTAATCAACAAATATTATAAAGCGTTCTTGGAGAAAAGAATCATTAATTTGGACCCATATTTTTTCTCAGAGGAATCTATAAGCAATTACACCAATATTTCCAAGGATTACAGGTCAGCTATGTGAAAATTACAAAAATGTACTTATGTCCTGATAGTTATACTGTGCAGATTGAGAGACTCAAAACTTTGCCACAGCCACTCTTTCCGGCTGCAGGTTTTGACAAATGATAAACTTGTCACAGATGTAAAAAAACATATTTATTATGTATATATGTATTCATATATCTTAATATTTTAGGAAAGCCATAGCCACTCTGGTATGCTTTAATATAGGTACCGGTAAACATTTCAATATATGTATGTTGGGTAGGTCCTCCAAAATATCTTTATGAATATTTCAGTTATCTTTAGTTAGAGATAAACATATTGCCAAAATCTTATGTCCAATGCTTCACATCAACCAAAAATCTTAATCATTCATTGAGCTAGTATTTGATCATCAACAGCGATTGCAGATTAGCCTAGAATGTCTTCCTCGTTGATGTAGTGTCTAGGCTTTTGCTGAATTCAAATCAGGTATTTTTGTCATATTTACTTGCAAAAAAGGCAGATATGTTAGTGTTTTAACACAAACAAACTTTCATCACGCTACAGGCGTGTGTCATAATGTATATTTATAATGCAAAATAGTATCAAATGCATTTATAGGATATATTATGTGATTTTTTAACAAAGCATGACACGAACCACAGCGTTTCGTCCGGCACAAATGCTTTGTTTGATATTGTCATGGGGTCAGTTGTCATGGGGACAGTTGTGGTACTGTAAGTGTATATTTCTCTAGACAGGTTAACAACCAATAATATCTCACATAAGACCAGTCAGACCTGACCAATTAAGTTGTGTAATTCCCCCAGAGCATAGAGGGTTGGCTGATCTTGTTTGGGGACAATAACATTATCCAGCTGACACTAACAACGCCACAATGCATTCATGCAATTCTATAAAGTAAGTTTAGAAGGCAGTGAAAATGTAATTTGACCAAATTTCACTAGTCCTGTGATTTTATTTGGGGCAGTTCTCTTAAGCGGTTGTTATTTCTATAAAGACACAGTAGTAGGCTGTGTTTTTACTTTTGTTATCCTCTCCCACGTTAAACATCAAGCAAGCTTGTGCTCCCAGCAGGCCCATTTAATCAGAAAAGTTGAAAACGTCTTCTGCCTGTTTCAATCCGTGTAGTAATTTGTCATCCTAGAACCAGGCTATCAATTTCCTTTTCAGTATTACCTTGTATGTGTTGGTTAAACACAACCAGTCACTTCTGATAACGTTACTTCAAAAGTCAAATGTAGGCCACTTCTTTCTTCCAGCATCTGAACTGCAAATGAGACGTTTGACGAATGGAAAGGGACCTGTTACAGGACAAAATGTTGTCAAATTCTAGCTATAGATGTCTTTCTCTTTAGCAACATATGGTCACATCTATTGATTGTATTTGTGACCTTAAAGTATTTTAGTTATTACTATTGAGTCTGATTTGCTCTAAAACGTGTACAGTATATTATCATGTTTTCAGTAATCATGTATTTAACTACTTTGAATGTTCCTGACTAACTTGACCTAGTATCCCGTAGGATCATTGATGGTATTTGTTTTACACCTTTCTTGCATTCCCTAAATAATGGCATTCATGGTGTTACGTTCCCCAGGGAGTTTGTGTGTTCTGTGTGTGTTTGGTTGTATTCTGTTGCAGACATGACTCATATCCTCCCCAAGCAGCGGATTGGGTAATCACCTTCCTGATTGAGGACCGGACTCCGCCCTTCTTCATCAGTGGAGGCAGCTGTGTCTGTGGCTATTTAAGCCTTGTGTTCAGGGGAGAAGCTCTCTCTCTGGATCTCTTGTGTTGGAGCTCTGTCGGGCCTTTTCGGTATAGTGAGTACTGTGAACATAGAGGGAGTACTTATTGTTAGAGGTGTGTTTTTGGTGTTATAGTGCTGTTCCTGGTACATGTGTTTTGGTGTATTAATATTGTGTTTGTCATCTGTCGTGTGTATTTGTTTGGTTGTTGTCTGTAACCAGGCATCTCTATTATTTGGGTTAATTACCTTTTTCTTCTGTCAGGGGAAAAGGGAATGTGTTAGGCAAGAGGCCCATGGGTTTACATCTCCCGTAGCAGACCTCTGTCTAAACACACTAGGCAAGACCTGGGCGGACCACCCCCTGTATTTTTGTTAGAGAGCCTCATCCGTGCTCTGGTTAGGTTAAAGGGGGGGGGGATTTAGTGAAGTTTAGGGAAGTGTTGCCCGTTTATGTTACGTTCTTTGCTTTGGTTCCGCTCAGCCCTTTTTCCCTGCCGTTATATTAAGGAGACAAATAAACTCCTTTGTTTATTAACGACAGACTTGTGTTGGTTGTCCTTATTTGCACCCTCGACCCTACACCTTTGCATACCACTCAACAGGGGCTCACGGAAACGGGTGTTGCGTACCCTACCCTAGAAGGGGAAACGTAACACATGGTCATTGTGGCTCTGTGACTGATGGCCCACATTTTGATGTGTAACAAACTTAGTTTGACATAATGTAACCTTTGCTGGGTTGGCAAAAATATGGAGATTTCCATTGAAGGATCCTTGGTGTCAGTGAAAAACATGGAAACGCTCTCCTCTGTGCCCAGATGTTGGTTCAACCCAGCCTGACAGTGAACTTGGAGCAGCTAAAGCCAAAACCCTGAATAAGCTCTTGTTTCTAGTTATTATGTGACCTTTTTCATTTTATTTCATGCAATGTAATCTGCTATACCCCTGGAGAAAGTGGCCAGTCAAAGGTGCTTTTGACACCAAAAATTGCAGATTTGAGATTCATCATTCCTTTGCTAAACTATAACTATCCAGGGTATTCTACTGTAAAAAAAGACTTGAAATGAAATGTGTTTAGGTAGTGCCTGTGCCACTAGCTGATTGGCTAGGAAGCCCCATGGTTATGTAAATGTTCGAGTCTCGCCCCGGGAGAGAGAAGGCACATTCAGACAGGATTTGCTGGTCTCATCGTGTTCTAGAAATTTCATCAGTGGCTTTGGGCACCAGCAAAACTAACAGAGGGTGTCAGGTGAGATCTGTTGATCCACTTGAAGTCCTGGCAGGAAGAGCAGAGTTGTAAATAGTCCACAATTAGTTTTTTCTAACAAACAGTCAAAGTGAGTTACAGAATTGACCGGTTTCAACATAACATAATTTTTTCACTTCTTTTTATTATTCTCTTTTAATGTCTGCCGCAAGTACATTTTGTTAATATGTTTTTGTCAAGAAATCAGAAATGTTCTGTGACATATTTTGATATTATACTTAATGTAGTGTAGGCTAGAATTATTTGAAACGGAAAGCCAAACTAGCCTTAATCAATCCATAAAACAGAATAGAAACCAAAGGAAATACAAAATGTCAGACCCGTCTGCCCGACGACCGCTTAAAATGTTCAAGGCAATATCACACAGCTTTGACAACAATACCTGATGCATTCTACATTTCCAATATGTTTCCATGGCAATAGGATTTCCGCAGCTCAGTGGCTGTGTGAGCGAACATGTTTCCTCATGTGTTAACCTTTGTACCGCGTTACCCTGCTGAGTTTCAGATAAAAGAAGTATGACTGTGTGCTTTATGCCAAATATTGTTTCGTAAGTTGACGTCTATGCATATTATTCAGCTGGTTCCTTTGTGATGTTTCCCACAAATGACAGTGTAAATAACAACAGGAAGTGAGTGGAACAATCATTAGAAACATTTGAATGGTGCTCACATCTGTGTGTAACTGCGTTCTATTGTGAACTGGGTGTTTCCAGTGGCAAATTGGTCAAATGGTAGTATTGGTACAATTGCCTACAGGCTACCTTTGATTGGGTGATATTAGACAGGAGCTAAATACTGACACCATCCGCGTTCTCAGGACCGGGTTCTAGGCATACGTTTTATAAGCGGTGGGGGAGAGGGGTCGCCAGATCAAAAATTGCTTAGGGCCCCTAAACGGCTAGAGCCGGCACTGAATGTTCTACTGCGTGACCTCCAGTTTCCTCCTGAGCCCATCGCAGTAACTGTGCTATGATGTGCTGGTCTATGGGGTCTTCTTTAGTTTCTTTAAGTTGCAAGAAAGCTGGCCTCCAATTATTCTGTCGTGTTTTGGGGTTAGTGTGTGTTTGTAAATTAATCTAGTGGCCCCCCATGATGACATTGCTAGGTGACTGTGGATTTGTCCGTGTGTTCTAGCACATTCCATTAATTTACCCTCCTAATTAGCAAACCCTTTACATGCAGGGCCCGTGTGCTGGGGGTTTGGTGTATGAGCCAGTGGTCACTAGGGGACACTCGCCATCACATAATTGGTGCCGTCTGTGGGTACACTCGGCTAGTTGCCCACCCAGAATGCAGCAGGGCTTAGCCTTTACCGTCCTGGAAAAGTCCCTTTAGGCCTTGGGCTTCGTTCTGATGATGAATTGTGGTGTAAGGGGTTAAGCGGACAGGTTAGTAAAGACCGTGGGAGTGTATCACTTGGGCCAATTTTTGTTTATATTTTGAAATACCTCAAAAAGTATTGTCAATGCATGCATGAACAATTACAGTGTTTGTTTGATTTTATTTGAAATCTGTTTTGTATTTAACTATGATTTGTGTTCTCCCAACTTTGACTAACACTCACCTTTTGTAAATAATAACCGACAAGCTGGATCCCAAACTACAGTGTTTAATAGCCCCAGTGATTGCTAACCAGCCCCAGCCATGCTAACAACAAAACAATCCCCAGACACAGGAAGTGCACCCCGCCTGTGTAGATCAGTACTCACCACAATTGTGACAGTTAGGTCAGTATTTTTACACTTTAATACTGTATTTCATAATTTAATCATTTGAAAGTATATAATGCTGTCACTTGACCTGTTATAGTTTATTGATTTAGCGCATCCTACTTTCTGAACTACAGTTCCTTTTGTTACTGTGCTATATATAAAGATGCTCTGTGTAGAATCCTGCCTCTAACGTTTACAAATGTGAATATACCCCCCCTATGGTGTGTTTAATACCCTAGGGCATTTTAGTGACAAGAAGAGTCAGGGGCAGGTGAGGGGGGGACAGCAGGGTACAACTTAAAAACAGCCCCCTTTATAAGGTGCCAGCTTCATCTCAGGGGTGACATCCCAGGAGCTACCTCCATCCCTCCAACATCCTCCATATCCTGCCTGTCTTCCTCCACCTATTTTGTGCAGCCATCTCTGGTGCTTTTCCTCGCTTCTGGCCTTCACCCCAAACTGCTCCCTGGTAGCCCTTAAATGCATTCTTACCAAGTCCCAATAGGAGGGAAGTGTATAGTGCGGGGCTGACCCAGTTGGGAGCTTCTGGAATCTTCCGGAAGGCACCAGCTGTTACTTTAGCAGGCAATTCCAGAGTGAGTAATCGGGAGATTTGGGCGCATTCCCACTGGGCCGCTGGATGTTGGGCCGGTGACGAGGGTCGGGAAATGCAATTTTATCATTGTAATACTCGCTGCAACGCGGAGTGGAACGCGGGTGTGCCGGTTTACGGTCGTGTAGCCGACTCTCCGAACAACACTCATACCTCACATTCTGTCTTACACACACAGACGTAAGACGTACAAGTGTTGCCAACTGGGCTGCCTCGCCCCACCCCCCCACCCCACACACACACGAAACGAGCATCTCGCTGTTAGTCACCTGACCTGACGTGATAACAAGTTAACGTCGTAGAGCCAGACGGACAATGACTCACAACAGGGAGTTTGAAAAGAGAAAAGGAAAAGCGGAAAAGTCAGGACCATTTGAATTCAATGTATGATTATAATTCTTTAGGGCATTCAGAGTCAACACTTTAAACTTGTGTGATTAATTTCAAATACTTTGCATATTGGACATTTGTCAGCCTCAGAGCTATCTATATTACTGCTTGACTTGAGCTGTCATGATTGCAGTAGACCTACTGACCTGTACTTATTGTTTATCTGTACCATTATTGCCAGTTGAATTGTCCTGAGCACTTATCAGGTATTCTTTCACTATATGATCGGAGAGCAGGAGAGCAGGAATGTCCAGAATGGCCTAGTGTTGACTTGGGAGTCCATACCTACTACATCATGCATACTACATCATGCCTACTACATCATGCCTACTACATCATGCCTACTACACCAGGACTACTACATCATGCCTACTACACCATGCCTACTACATCATGCCTACTACACCAGGACTACTACATCATGCCTACTACATCATGCCTACTACATCATGCCTACTACACCATGCCTACTACATCATGCCTACTACACAATGCCTACTACAACATGCCTACTACAAAATGCCTACTACAACATGCCTACTACCTTTTCCTCTACAAAATAATTAACACTTGTGAGTACTAATGATACTACAAAAATACTATTACTTACAACAATGCAAATTGTTTTGAAAAACAATGAATATAATTAGACCTTAATGTTACATTTTCTGCCGAAAACGAACTAGAAGATACCATATGTTTAATGAAGTATGTGACTCCAGAAATAGTGGTCCTCAAGAGTGTTTAATGGTAATTAGATGGTCACCAGAACCCAAGAAGTTGGGGACTGCTAATCTAGGCCAATAATCTATTTCTGGATAACTGTCAGGCTGTTAAGTACTACTTACTGTAGAAATCCACAAACAACAATGAAACCTCCATTGACCTACAACTGTTCACAGTTCCACTACGAAACAGTAAATCAACCACGTCTGTGTCTGATATGTGAATCCTGATTGGAGACGTTTATAATACAGTAACCTTTGTGTTGCCATAGATGTGATACTACATCCACCTGGCTGAACGGAGGCACGAGTGGCAATAGATTATTTATTTGTTGATATTCCCCTTTAGGACTTGCTGCTATAACCTCCCTACTCTAGTGTGTAGGTGAAGAGAGCCCTCTGTTATTATAATTGCTCAGCTTCTGAAAAGCAAATCCTATTAATATTCCACCAGCAGTCACTGCTGCGATTAATTCATTTTAAACAAATGCAATCTGTACGGGGGATTCTTGGGTAACAAAAATGTTTTGTCATCAGAATAACTTGGGGGCTTGATTAAAAAAAAGATCTCACGGGCAATTACTGCCTATTGGAAAAAAAGGAGAGGATGTATATATTGTAAACAAAGACAAGGCCCCGTTATATTCCTGCAAATACCATGTACACTGACTAGCCATGTAGAGAACAGTCATTAGCCCCATTATTTATATATATATATATATACATATATATACCTACCCTGTACACTGACTAGCCATGTAGAGAACAGTCATTAGCACCATTATATATATATATATATACCCTGTACACTGACTAGCCATGTAGAGAACAGTCATTTGCCCCATTATATATATCCTGTACACTGACTAGACATGTAGAGAACAGTCATTTGTTGCTGTAAATTGTTGTATTAAACATCTAGTTAATACTGTAGGAAGTAGGAACCATGGTATTTAGAGGTAACCCATTTGGTGAGAGTATTAAAGAAACCTACGAGATATGGTCCGAGAGAGAACGTCATACCTAATATGATATCCGATATAACATATTCTAATTTCTAACGGGTGTATGATCAGTGAAAGGGATGCATGCTGGGTGCTACGCTGATTATCTAGGGCTGAACACTCGTCTTGAACGGTGAGATACGGAGAATGTTTCTCCTCTGTGAAAGCCTGTGGGTTTCTTTTTTGTGAATGTCTGTCTGTATAAGGTAATTAAAGGTGCCTTTATTTTTCTGAAATGGCCGAACCTTGAACCATGTTAAGGAGGGCCTTTTATAACATGTATTTCATAGAGGTCTAGGTTCACAAATGTGCATTAGGTCATACGAAATATACAAAGTAGTTTATAGTACGCATCCTCCCCTCCAGACTGTTCTTGGGCCATGAATGAAGCTTTACATTTTTCTTTTTATCCAAGTAGAATGGAGACCAAATGTGTGGGGACAATATGGAAGGTCACGTTTCATTTTAAGGGCCTGTTCATGTTGGTTTTATTGTATACAGAATGAAACATTTTATGTGCCCAGTCCCCTCCTAGTAAAAAAGTAAGATTTACACATAAAAATGATTTTCATCAACATGTTTCATTTTAAAACCCTAAAACAGAAACTCGATTTAATTCAACTCAACCATATTGGGAGATATTCATTTGAAAAAATGAAATTAAATGTTACTTGCCGAAGAATTTAAGAACTATAAATATTTGGTAGAGCCACCTTTTTCAGTTATACATGCCCTAAATCTTGAGGTCTGTACCTGTTTTGCAGACATTATCAAAAAGATTTGTTCCCATTTGTCTTGGCAGATTTGCTCCAGGTTTTTTAAGTTGCTTTGGGCAGCGTTTCTGGGCAGCCATTTAAAAATATTACCTCAGATTCTCAGTGGAAGTCATATCAGAACTTGTCAGATATTCACCTTTATGTTGTTGATGCTTTGGCCTTGTCCTGCTTCTGTTTGTTTGTAAACTGAAAAAGGTTCTCTTGCCGTGTTTCCTTGGATTGTGTTGCATCTCTTCTTCCTTCATTTTCAGTCCCTGCTGATTAATAGTTTTGCTTCAACATGGTGCTGTCGCCACCAACACTGTAGGAATGGTGCCCTTTGTTGCTTAGACGGCAACGCATTGTCCTGGCAATGCCAGAGGTTGTGGGTTTGATTCCCACTGGAGGCCTGCTTCCCCATGTCATTCCTGATTGTGGTGTCAACTGAATGACTGAAATGTGGGACTTAAGGAGCATGGTTAGGTTGGCATCAGTTGTTTGCAACCAAGCTCTTACAGTCATATTATTCTGTTTGTAACGGCACACAAAGCTGGGTCCTGGTTGATCATACTTTTGGTTTACGGTTTAAAAAACTCCCCATAGCTGCGCTTTCTGATTAAAATGTCAGACACAGTCAAACTCTCTTTATCTCCAATTTAACACGAAATCAATCGAAAGTATTTTCCAACAGTTTGAAGCAGCGAACGTTTTGCTGCTGCAGTATCAGTTGCAGGAGAGGGAGGGAGGAGAAAAAAACAAAGATCCACTTAAGATGACAAACGGCATCAGATCTTGTCCTTACTCTATGGAAGGGTCTTGGAGCTTCTCCTGGAATACTGAGATCTGTGCTCCAAACAAAGTGAAGAGAGTTTGCATGTGCAGAGAAATCGGGTGATCCAATGGAGCGTATTCAGTTGGCATCTGGTGTGAGTTAAATGGGATACATTTCCCTTGGCCTCAGACAGACAGCTGTGGATCTCACCAGCGTTGGCATCCCCCAACTGTCATAACTCAAATCATTATAGCTGATCAACTGAATTCAGACAATTTATAAACAATAACCCTTAACCACAGTTGGTGCACTGATCATGTTTTAATTGCATAATTGTACACAAAAACGGAGAAAAAACGAAAGAGTTGACTAAGATTGGAAAACAAATCTGTTTTAAGGTCAATATTTTAATCTGCCTACACATCACACAGCTATGAGCTAAAACGACATCTATGCTTCTCGTCAGGCCAGGTTTTAGACTACTGAAATAACACAGTCTGTGAGGCATCTCAGCGCACCCAAATTACAATCGTGATAATAATGCCTGAGTTTCCAGTACCCAAATGCACGTGCACACTACTTGCTCTGGAAAAGACCATCTGCTAAATGACGTAAATCTCGAGACCTGAAGATACCTTTGAGTTAAGGCGATCAGCGATCAATGCGATTCCTATGAAGCCCTCTGTATTTTAATATAAACTATATCTATATTACAAGGAATGCAACGATGAACCGTATTTGGATCATCTCCCGTTTTATACAAATGAACTCAAAGAGCAACGTGTTATCTGATTTCTGAATGCGTCTTCTTGAAGTTGTTGACAAACTTGCAAACATAGCCGAATAGCTCCTGTGAATCTTGATCCTTCGGCTCTCCAAATTTAACCTTTAAGAAAAAAGACAAATAACAGACCGTTTTTATTTTTCACATCCAAGTCCCACGCCCTTGCTTTAGTCATGTTTTTTCCTAGTTTGCATAGGTTATTATCTGTAACATGACAGCCCACACTAATTCTAATTCCTGGAGGTTAAGGGATGTGTCTAGTTTGGTTTGGATGCATAATGTACCTGCACTATAATGCTAACTCTGTTTGCAATAATAAGCTGATAAACTGCATGAGCATGGAAGCAATTACTAGACTTAAATATCTTAAATGAGATCGACTGATGGCCACGGCATGAATACATGTCTAGAGTATTCTCTCCTCGGGGTCACAAACCAATACAACGAGTGTGTCATTAAAACAGGAGCCCGGGAGTGACATTCAACACATATCAGACATGAGTCAACTAAACTGTATAAACATCCCACTCAACAGCTATGCTAAAGCAACAACACAGCAAGATATTTGGATGGTATTCTTTTGGATGTTTTAGTATTTAACCAAACAGTACAGACTTTAAAATGCATGTTAAAGGCTTTTAAATATAGAGTAAAGGGTTTTAACCACACAGTGTAGGCTTCTAATCATGCAGAATAGGCTTTTAACCATACAGAATAGGCTTCTAATCATGCAGAATAGGCTTTTAACCATGCAGAATATGTAACAATACACAATACACGGCTATTACCATACAGCTATTACCATACAGTTTACGTTATTACCATACAGTTTACGCTATTACCATACAGCTAATACCATACAGTTTATGCTATTACCATACAGTTTACGTTATTACCATACAGTTTATGCTATTACCATACAGCTAATACCATACAGTTTATGCTATTACCATACAGTTTACGTTATTACCATACAGTTTACGTTATTACCATACAGTTTATGCTATTACCATACAGTTTACGCTATTACCACACAGCTATTACCATACAGTTTACGTTATTACCATACAGTTTATGCTATTACCATACAGTTTACGCTATTACCATACAGCTAATACCATACAGTTTATGCTATTACCATACAGTTTACGTTATTACCATACAGTTTATGCTATTACCATACAGTTTACGCTATTACCACACAGCTATTACCCTACAGTTAACGCTATTACAACACAGCTATAACAACACAGCTATTACAACACAACTATTACCATTCGGTTTACACTATTACAACACAGCTATTAGAACACAGCTATTACCACACAGCTATTACCATTCGGTTTACACTATTACCACACAGCTATTACAACACAGCTATTACAACACAGCTATTACAACACAGCTATTACAACACAGCTATTACAACACAGCTATTACAACACAGCTATTACAACACAGCTATTACCACACAGCTATTACCACACAGCTATTACCACACAGCTATTACCACACAGCTATTACCACACAGCTATTACCACACAGCTATTACCATACAGCTATTACCACACAGCTATTACCACACAGCTATTACCACACAGCTATTACCACACAGCTATTACCATTGCTTCCCCATCTGACTGCAGCAGTATTGTTCCTCTAGGAAGCAGAGGGACAGTTTAGATAACGTCACAGATATAAGCTGTGTGAGGGTCAGTCTCTTCACCCTTCACTTTCTCCATGTTTCTCTCCCTCTCTGCTGCTGATCACCATTACTGGTGTGTGTGTGTGTGTGTGTGTGTGTGTGTGTGTGTAAAGGTGGGTGGGAAAAAGTTTGAAGTGCAGGAATTTTACTGTGGGACCTACTATAACACAATTTCCTGGCAAGCCTTAGGCTCACCCTTCACCCTGTCAAGAATCACAACTCACACCCAGAACACAGCAAAGTCAGGTGGACTGGGATGATGGATTATGTTTCGGGAAATGGGGAAGGTTGGAAAATGCATTACTTTCCTTGAAAATACATTGTTCTATTTAAGTGTTGCTTTGTTCCAACTGGGCACACACAGCACACACAAAAGGCTTATGCCAAAGTTGACAAAAATATATATATGGAAATGTGCATGTACAATATGCATGAAATATGCACGCACAATATGCATGAAATATGCATGTACAATATGTATGAAATGTGCATGTACAATATGTATGAAATATGCATGTACAATATGTATGAAATGTGCACGTACAATATGTATGAAATGTGCATGTACAATATGCATGAAATATGCACGCACAATATGCATGAAATATGCATGTACAATATGTATGAAATGTGCATGTACAATATGCATGAAATGTGCATGTACAATATGTATGAAATGTGCATGTACAATATGCATGAAATATGCACGCACAATATGCATGAAATATGCATGTACAATATGTATGAAATATGCATGTACAATATGTATGAAATGTGCATGTACAATATGTATGAAATGTGCATGTACAATATGCATGAAATATGCACGCACAATATGCATGAAATATGCATGTACAATATGTATGAAATGTGCATGTACAATATGTATGAAATATGCATGTACAATATGTATGAAATGTGCACGTACAATATGTATGAAATATGCATGTACAATATGTATGAAATGTGCATGTACAATATGTATGAAATGTGCATGTACAATATGTATGAAATATGCATGTACAATATGTATGAAATGTGCACGTACAATATGTATGAAATATGCATGTACAATATGTATGAAATGTGCATGTACAATATGTATGAAATGTGCATGTACAATATGTATGAAATGTGCATGTACAATATGTATGAAATGTGCATGTACAATATGTATGAAATGTGCATGTACAATATGCATGAAATGTGCATGTACAATATGTATGAAATGTGCACGTACAATATGAAATGTGTATGTACAATATGTATGAAATATGCACGTACAATTGGCTAATATCTCATTAGATATTTGGGTTTGATTCTGCTCGGTATGTTTGTATCAACAAAGTCACATGTTGTGATCTATACTGTCGGTCTGAAAACTACACATTAGGGTGTAGTTCCTAGTATGCACTTATGTGGAATACAGCAGAATTTGCTACTTTGATACACTCTGTAATATCCCTATTTTTTACACTCCTCCAATTTTCAGGAGGTCCAAAACGCAATTTTGTCTTGGCTTGCTGCCGCAGTTTCTAAGAATCTTCAGAAGAGTTTTGAGATATTTCCTGTGATGCATCTATTCCAAGCTATTGTACTTATAACGTCAATAGATTACTCAACCAGGAAGTATTTTCCGGTATAAAGCCTCTCAAATGTTTGGGGTCACATAGAAATGTCCTTGATCAGAAATCTAGAGTGTAGACATTGTTCATGTTATGAGAATTGTAGCAGGAAATGGCTGACTTTTAATTGAATATCTACATGAGTACAGAGGCCCATTATCAGCCACCATCACTGCTGTGTTCCAATGGCACATTGTGTTTGCTCTCAAGTTTATCATTTAAAATGCTAATTGGTCTTTCGAACATTTCCAATCAAGTTAGCACAGCTGAAAACTGCTGATTAAAGAAACAATAAAACTGGACTTATTTAAGTCTAGTTGAGAATATTGAGCATTGGCAATTGTGGGTTTGATTACAGGCTTGAATTGTCCAGAAACAAGTAACGTAGTTGTGTGAAACCTGTCCGTCTTTGTTTTGAGAAATGAAGGCTGTTCCAATAAACAGAATATCTCATACATTGCTGTGTACTACTTCCTTCACAGAAATGCGCAAACGTCACTAACCAGAATAGAAAGACGAGTGGGAGGCCCCGGTGCACAACTGAGCAAGAGGACAAACAGAGTGTCTAGTTCCAAAGTTTGGAGGACACATTATTTCAACAAAGAATTATGATTTTTAACCTTGTCAATGACAGTATTTCCTAATCTTTTTGTTCATATATCTTTTTCAAACAGATTGCATGCATGTTTTCATGAGGACATTTCTAAGTGACTTTTGAACATTACTCTATTTGTATTGAAAATAGCACATTCCCAGGCCAGCAACCGATATGACATCTGCAGCCACCTGACCTGCTAATAGGTGTTGCTAAATTCTGCAGTGACAATGCAGACGATTTAACATAATATGCATCCTTTACATAAACCAACCCATTGACCATCATTTTCTGTATAATCAATAATCATGTCCTTAGACAATATAGTTTTTTGATTTACAAAAACCGTTGTGTCCAAAAAAAGTGTTCATTCAATAAAAAAAATGTTTTTTGGTAAAACCCAATCCCTCCTTAAAGAAACCTTTAAGAAGCAAATAATAATACTCCACAGTGGAGAGAGATAAGCATTTTGATATTTTAGGACTGAAGCAGCCGTCAATCTCTGAGGCATATTAAAAGAATAACTCAGGGATTACCAATATGTCAATGTAGAGTTTCATCATCTCCTCACACCTCTTCGTCAGCAGGGCGAGATCTGTGCTGTACTTCTCAATTGCCATCTAGAGAGAGCGGGAGAATAGAGACGAGTGAGGAGATACTTCTAAGCCTTTTCATTATTTGATATGAATCTGATATCAGAACACCTGCCGTGTCGGTGAGATTCAACGTGGTTTCTCTCTCATTTGGATCCTTGACAGCTGTTTATTCTTATGTCCCTCACCTGTGTTTTCTCAGCGCCGCATCTATTTAACTTCCTCAATTTGTAATGTATCTTTTCTGTCGTTACTAAAGCTAGCTACTGCACTTAGCCTAGCTACACTCGGGTAAATGAGAAAAAAAATGAAACTATAGATCAAAATGACCAGAGTAATCAGCACAGTTTTGTTTAACCTATTAGTTCTCATGTTGAACATATTACCAGGACAGTTTTGTCTTTTTACTGGCCTTCTTTGATTGGTCACCCAGGGTGACGTGTGAACCAGTAGCAGTAATAATTCGAAGGCCTCTCACTACTGGCAGCAAGTAAACACATACTCTATATCAATGCACCACCATGGAGGACTGCAATTGAAATGAAATGTTTGCTCAGAAATAACATATGTTTATTTTATTACAATATATCAAAATGCAATTTCACATGTGAGAGATTTTCACGTGATGTTTCGATTACATTTGAAACTATCATTCTGACTTTAAATCAAAACTTTTCTACTCACTGGGAAGAGGTGAAGATATTTTTTCAGTGTGTCAAACTGTTACATGTATTCGAAGGAGTATTCTATATGTCTTTCTGAATATTAGAAAATTTAGAAATTACGTATTAGAATGAAAAACAATTGCTTCTTTACCTTCAGGTCTTTGGTGAACTTTTGGTTCTGATCGCCTTGGTTTCGTCTCTTGTACGTTTTCCTGTACTGAATTACCTTCTGCAACTCATTCTTGAGAACTGGGGTGGGGGAGACACAGTCTGGTCATTATCCATCACAGCTGAAGCAAATCTACATTTCAAATTCAAATGTTCCCCCTTTCTCCTGCCTGAATCAAGTGGCAGCACTCATGTCCAAAATATTTATTCAGCTAAAAGTCATTATAATTAATAGTTTTAGGGTTATTATAATGATACTTTATTGACTATAGCACTATTAATAAAATTGTAAACAATTATAAGCAAAAAACAAGTAAGTAATTTAATAATGCAAATATTTAATTTGATCATAAAAGATGGGCACAGTTTGGCACGAACAGATACAGCTGGTCAGAGCTAGATACTAGATGTAAATCTATGTCCAGCTTCTCTTATGTAATTAACCTACTTTTCTTCCCAACAGACGAAATGCATCCTAGTTCAACAGAATAATGTAATAAATTGATAAAAATGACTGCTTAAAATATAGTTCACATTTGTCTCTGCTTCTCTCACAGAGCAAGTGTGTTTAAAGAATGGAGAGAAACTGCATATTAGGACAAAAATAAAATACAAAAAGACATACATATATACATCTCAGTTAAACTTAGGGACATGTACTTGATTTACTATCAGCTTCCTATCCTAGGTGGCATAGCAATCTAAGGTACTATCTATCGTGAGATATCGCTTAGAATCCACCACGCTCTAGGTTTGATCCATGGAGGTGCCATATTTGTGGACAACTGTGGAAGAGGCCATAGCTTTTCAGCATTGATATTTTTCCAGCCTTGATACGCCATGTGACTATAAACCTTGGAAAGGGCCTTTGGTGCATTCTACTATCTCAATGGATCCTATCAAGAGTTGCAAATCCTACATTGCTTATGACAAAAACATGGATGAATGGAAACACAGGTGTGCAGAAAATACAGTCGCTGTTTCTTATTGAAGCGTTCGATCTCAGCACTGTAAAGACTACTCTCGTTTGTACAAATGCATTATTGAACACAGCAAGAAACTTGATAAGACTCACCATCCACTTCTGCAGTGAGCCCTTTAATGGAAGCTGACCAGACAGAGAGAAACACCGAAAAAAATTATTTACCTAAAATGCTACAATTAAAACCTCCGGCACAGATTTTCGAGGCTTTGAGCAAAGTCTTGATTACTTACCTCCAGGGACAGTTTCAAATTCCGCCAACTCTTGGGGAAAAGTGGCCAAGTTGGGTTCATGCAACATAATCTGCTCCACAAGGGCATGCATCAAGGTGAACTTCCTGTCTACCCCACGGAGCTGGGAAAGCTATGGGGTATACAGGGACAATTGGAAGGTGAGGTGAAACTCCATTATAAAAAGAGCTTATGAATAAAATATATAAAAAACACTGTTGTTTTTGTCTAGACGAAGAACACCGTAAAACGACTGAGGAGATTCGAGGGCATGCTGGCACACACTGCCGTGCGTGCTATTGGAAACATCCGTGGAAAATTCGCAGGGAATCAGAAATACAGAACTTTCAAACAGCTTCCCTTTTCCCATTTGCTTTCCAGACGCAGAGGGTGAAAAATAGATGAAAACCTTGATTTACTGCTGATTTCGTCGCTGATGAAAAACCTGGTTTAAGTAATATTCACAAAATGAATATTGCACGGTCAAAGGCCAGAATCACAGACCCTGGACCAGGTTGGCAGTCTTTTAAGGTAGGAAATCAATTCAGATAAGCAAAATTGGAGTACTGTCTAAACACTGACTACCAACATAGGAAACCTTTAAAAAATATTGCAGTTATTTTTCTGTTTCCCCTAACATTTAATGAAAGAGCATGCCGTCTCCTCAAGGTTAAATGCAGATTTTTTACTTTATTAAAAGGTTTATCTAAACGTTTTCTGCTATTGAATAATTGAAAGCACAGTGATAACAAAAATACTTTTCTGGTAATGAAGGGATGCCGTGTGAACAGAAAAACATTATCTTGTATATCTATGATCAAAAGTTAATGATCTGTCTAAAATGCAAGCAGTTGCTTGTGATTTATTTGTATTGGATTTCAAGAGACATCGAACTCTTTGCTAAGATTTATTCCATAGACTTTTCTAGGTTAGGTTGTTCATAAAAATTAGGTATTCTCTAAAGTTCAGGTAAAGTAGCATATTATAATCCTGAAGTTGACATTGATTTGGGGGGGTCTAGTGGGAAAAGACTAATGGGGTGATTTGGGGGAGGGTCTAGTGGGAAGGGACTAATGGGGTGATTTGGGGGGTCTAGTGGGAAGAGACTAATGGGGTGATTTGGGGGGGGTCTAGTGGGAAGAGACTAATGGGGTGATTTGGGGGGTCTAGTGGGAAGAGACTAATGGGGTGATTTGGGGGTCTAGTGGGAAGAGACTAATGGGGTGATTTGGGGGGTCTAGTGGGAAGAGACTAATGGGGTGATTTGGGGGGGGTCTAGTGGGAAGAGACTAATGGGGTGATTTGGGGGGTCTAGTGGGAAGAGACTAATGGGGTGATTTGGGGGGTCTAGTGGGAAGAGACTAATGGGGTGATTTGGGGGTCTAGTGGGAAGAGACTAATGGGGTGATTTGGGGGTCTAGTGGGAAGAGACTAATGGGGTGATTTGGGGGTCTAGTGGGAAGAGACTAATGGGGTGATTTGGGGGGTCTAGTGGGAAGAGACTAATGGGGTGATTTGGGGGTCTAGTGGGAAGAGACTAATGGGGTGATTTGGGGGGTCTAGTGGGAAGAGACTAATGGGGTGATTTGGGGGGTCTAGTGGGAAGAGACTAATGGGGTGATTTGGGGGGGTCTAGTGGGAAGAGACTAATGGGGTGATTTGGGGGGGTCTAGTGGGAAGAGACTAATGGGGTGATTTGGGGGGGGTCTAGTGGGAAGAGACTAATGGGGTGATTTGGGGGGTCTAGTGGGAAGAGACTAATGGGGTGATTTGGGGGGTCTAGTGGGAAGAGACTAATGGGGTGATTTGGGGGGTCTAGTGGGAAGAGACTAATGGGGTGATTTGGGGGTCTAGTGGGAAGAGACTAATGGGGTGATTTGGGGGGTCTAGTGGGAAGAGACTAATGGGGTGATTTGGGGGTCTAGTGGGAAGAGACTAATGGGGTGATTTGGGGGGGTCTAGTGGGAAGAGACTAATGGGGTGATTTGGGGGGTCTAGTGGGAAGAGACTAATGGGGTGATTTGGGGGGTCTAGTGGGAAGAGACTAATGGGGTGATTTGGGGGGGTCTAGTGGGAAGAGACTAATGGGGTGATTTGGGGGGGTCTAGTGGGAAGAGACTAATGGGGTGATTTGGGGGGTCTAGTGGGAAGAGACTAATGGGGTGATTTGGGGGGTCTAGTGGGAAGAGACTAATGGGGTGATTTGGGGGGGTCTAGTGGGAAGAGACTAATGGGGTGATTTGGGGGGTCTAGTGGGAAGAGACTAATGGGGTGATTTGGGGGGTCTAGTGGGAAGAGACTAATGGGGTGATTTGGGGGGTCTAGTGGGAAGAGACTAATGGGGTGATTTGGGGGTCTAGTGGGAAGAGACTAATGGGGTGATTTGGGGGGGTCTAGTGGGAAGAGACTAATGGGGTGATTTGGGGGGTCTAGTGGGAAGAGACTAATGGGGTGATTTGGGGGGGTCTAGTGGGAAGAGACTAATGGGGTGATTTGGGGGTCTAGTGGGAAGAGACTAATGGGGTGATTTGGGGGGTCTAGTGGGAAGAGACTAATGGGGTGATTTGGGGGGTCTAGTGGGAAGAGACTAATGGGGTGATTTGGGGGGGTCTAGTGGGAAGAGACTAATGGGGTGATTTGGGGGGTCTAGTGGGAAGAGACTAATGGGGTGATTTGGGGGGGTCTAGTGGGGGGATTTCTAGTGGGAAGAGACTAATGGGGTGATTTGGGGGGTCTAGTGGGAAGAGACTAATGGGGTGATTTGGGGGGTCTAGTGGGAAGAGACTAATGGGGTGATTTGGGGGGTCTAGTGGGAAGAGACTAATGGGGTGATTTGGGGGGTCTAGTGGGAAGAGACTAATGGGGTGATTTGGGGGGTCTAGTGGGAAGAGACTAATGGGGTGATTTGGGGGTCTAGTGGGAAGAGACTAATGGGGTGATTTGGGGGGTCTAGTGGGAAGAGACTAATGGGGTGATTTGGGGGGTCTAGTGGGAAGGGACTAATGGGGTGATTTGGGGGTCTAGTGGGAAGAGACTAATGGGGTGATTTGGGGGGTCTAGTGGGAAGAGACTAATGGGGTGATTTGGCGGGGGTCTAGTGGGAAGAGACTAATGGGGTGATTTGGGGGTCTAGTGGGAAGAGACTAATGGGGTGATTTGGGGGGTCTAGTGGGAAGGGACTAATGGGGTGATTTGGGGGGTCTAGTGGGAAGAGACTAATGGGGTGATTTGGGGGGTCTAGTGGGAAGAGACTAATGGGGTGATTTGGGGGGTCTAGTGGGAAGAGACTAATGGGGTGATTTGGGGGGGGTCTAGTGGGAAGAGACTAATGGGGTGGTTTGGGGGGTCTAGTGGGAAGAGACTAATGGGGTGATTTGGGGGTCTAGTGGGAAGAGACTAATGGGGTGATTTGGGGGGGTCTAGTGGGAAGAGACTAATGGGGTGATTTGGGGGGTCTAGTGGGAAGAGACTAATGGGGTGATTTGGGGGGGTCTAGTGGGAAGAGACTAATGGGGTGATTTGGGGGGGTCTAGTGGGAAGAGACTAATGGGGTGATTTGGGAGGGGGTCTAGTGGGAAGAGACTAATGGGGTGATTTGGGGGGTCTAGTGGGAAGAGACTAATGGGGTGATTTGGGGGGTCTAGTGGGAAGAGACTAATGGGGTGATTTGGGGGGTCTAGTGGGAAGAGACTAATGGGGTGATTTGGGGGGGTCTAGTGGGAAGAGACTAATGGGGTGATTTGGGGGGTCTAGTGGGAAGAGACTAATGGGGTGATTTGGGGGGGTCTAGTGGGAAGAGACTAATGGGGTGATTTGGGGGTGGGTCTAGTGGGAAGAGACTAATGGGGTGATTTGGGGGTCTAGTGGGAAGAGACTAATGGGGTGATTTGGGGGTCTAGTGGGAAGAGACTAATGGGGTGATTTGGGGGGGTCTAGTGGGAAGAGACTAATGGGGTGATTTGGGGGTCTAGTGGGAAGGGACTAATGGGGTGATTTGGGGGTCTAGTGGGAAGAGACTAATGGGGTGATTTGGGGGGTCTAGTGGGAAGAGACTAATGGGGTGATTTGGGGGGTCTAGTGGGAAGAGACTAATGGGGTGATTTGGGGGGTCTAGTGGGAAGAGACTAATGGGGTGATTTTGGGGGGTCTAGTGGGAAGAGACTAATGGGGTGATTTGGGGGTCTAGTGGGAAGAGACTAATGGGGTGATTTGGGGGGTCTAGTGGGAAGAGACTAATGGGGTGATTTGGGGGGTCTAGTGGGAGGAGACTAATGGGGTGATTTGGGGGGGTCTAGTGGGAAGAGACTAATGGGGTGATTTGGGGGTCTAGTGGGAAGAGACTAATGGGGTGATTTGGGGGGGTCTAGTGGGGTGGAGTCTAACAGGCTCTCTTTCTACACCACCCAGGATCAGAACATCCATTTGATGAGGGTGGTGCAGAAAACAGGAAGTGATGATGTCAAAGAAACACAACTATTAGGAATGACCCTAATAAGTTAGAGGAGAGACAGGAGGAGCATCTGATCAGTTAAGAGGAGAGACTGGAGGACCATCTGATCAGTTAGAGGAGAGACAGGAGGAGCATCTGATCAGTTAGAGGAGAGACAGGAGGACCATCTGATCAGTTAGAGGAGAGACAGGAGGACCATCTGATAAGTTAGAGGAGAGACAGGAGGAGCATCTGATCAGTTAAGAGGTGAGACAGGAGGACCATCTGATCAGTTAGAGGAGAGACAGGAGGACCATCTGATCAGTTAGAGGAGAGACAGGAGGAGCATCTGATCAGTTAGAGGAGAGACAGGAGGACCATCTGATCAGTTAGAGGAGAGACAGGAGGACCATCTGATCAGTTAGAGGAAAGACAGGAGTAGCATCTGATCAGTTAGAGGAGAGACAGGAGGACCATCTGATCAGTTAGACGAGAAACAGGAGGAGCATCTGATCAGTTAAGAGGAGAGACAGGAGAGAGAAACACCTACTTTAGTTAAGGTGGAGAGGCGGAATCCTTTGGCCTTTCCTTTCCCTGCGTTCTCGTTGAGATAATTGCCAATGGCCAGCATGTGCTCCAGCACAGTGACAAACCTTATTGAGCCGTACAACTGGGTGCACATCCTGATCTTCTGGTTAATTAGCTGTAAGACATACAGCAAGTCATTCTACTATGACAATTCATGCAGGCTATTTTTCACAGCACACTAAGCACTCACCGACCACCTTTCAACTGCTCGTTAATGCAAATATCTAATCAGCCAACCATGCGCCAGCAAACCAATGCATTTAGGCACTTATTGTAAGTCGCTCTGGATAAGAGCGTCTGCTAAATGCGCAAAATGTAAATGTAGACATGGCCAAGACAATCGATTGAAGTTCAAACCAAGAATGTGGAAGAAAGCTCATTTAAGTGACTGTGAGAGTGACGTCCTTGTTGGTGGTCGTAATTTGGCGTAAACAACATAAGAGCACAGATCCTTCCTGCCTTGTGTCATCGGTTCAGGGTGGTGGAGGCGTAATGGTGTGGGGGATATCATTCTTGGTACACTTGGGGCCCCTTTACTACCAATTGAGCATAGTTTAAACGCCACAGCCTACCTGAGCATTGTTGACCATGTCTATCCCTTCAAGACCACAGTGTACCTATCATCAAATGGCAGCTTTCTACAATATGTCACTCTTTGTCACAAAGCTCACATCATCTTAAACTGGTTTCTTGAACACGACAGAGAGTTCACTGTACGCAAATGACCCCCAATCCAATAGAGCACCTTCAGGATGTGGTGGAACGAGACATTAGCATTATGGATGTGAAGCAGACAAATCTGCGGCAACAGCGTGATGCTATATTGTCAATATGGACCAAATCTCTGATTAATGTTTCCAGCACCTTGTTGAATTTATGCCACAAATAATTAAAACAGATCAGAAGGCAAAGGGGTTCCAACCCACTACTAGCAAGGTGTACCTAATGAAGTGGCCGGTGAGTGTACATCTAATACATCAACCATCCCGACTCAGTCTTAGTGGATGTGACCGTAAAACACTTGAGCTTGACCTGCTGATTAAATCAATTGTCAATATTCAATTTTAATTTGGTTCCCTTGAATCTCAGCATGTTACCTAGCAACCAAAATACTCTGCCCTAAAAAAAACTGAACAGGTTAAGAAATCATTTTTTTGTCCAACTGAAGAGGTCTTAGTCAAACATTTCCTCATCAACCGTTTCTATGGTGTATTTGTTCATAGCAGAGTGGTATTTAAAACGATTGAAATTTTGACAAAAACACAAAACACTTGTCCTTTACACCTCTCTAAAGCGGAGCCAGCCACATCATGTAAAACGAAAGACAAGCTAACAACAAGCTTAGTTCAATACTACGGTGACTTTTTTCTCTATAGTACACTTCAATGAATTAGCAACCACCAGTTCTGCCCTGGGTCAGTGCTGTTTTGAGTGACTTGGCCCAGCTGTTGCTGATCAAAGGTACAGAGAACTGCCTGAGAAATTAAATGAGAAAGGTTTTGTGGGATTAGAGTAAGTAAAGTCGTATTTAATTAAATGGCCCATTCATTAATTAGGTGAATGAATGTTGAACGTGATGACACATCTACAGTAGACTCACGAACGACAAGGACACATTTGCTTAACACACGGACACGTTTGCTTAACATTTACTAGTAAATCGTTATTTGCCAATTAGCTGGAGGGCAGACAGAGCAGCTCACTGAACGCTTGACGGCCACAGTCCTGTGGAATGCGTCTGGAACATGTCGATGTATATTCAAATGATAATGCAAAATAATATAAGCCTACTTAGGATTTTGTTCTCCCGTAATGTAAACAAGCCTCTAGTTGAGTATGTAAATGAGGTATTACAGTGGGCAACCTCACACTACACTCATAGCAACATGCAAGGCCTTATTAGAAATCTCATTAGTGGTTTTACCTGTTTTTGTAACTCCTTTATCTCTCTTAATCTACAAATAGCCATGGCTTAACAGTGACCATGTATGAAGAAGATCCACCAAAGCTCACTGAAATGCAACCTTCTACCGGGGTGTTAAGACAAGACCAAGCTTGAGTGCGGAGAAGTTCCCTTTGCCTTCCTGGGTTCTCTATTTTCCGCCCTTCCAACCATGCTTGTCAGGTGGCTGTCACATCCTGCTTAGTGTTTCAGGCTCAAAGAATCCCAAAGAATGACACTGCTTAGGGGCATAGAAGGGGCATAGAAGGGCCCTCTCCTTGTTTATGGCCCACGACGTGTTCTCTTATAAAGTAGACAAACTGACCCAGGAACGCAAATGGTCACCTTCATTCGGGAATGCGTAAAATGTGATTGACCATCCCTTTGTATTTTCAAAACACCAATTTGTCAGTTCATTCCTTCATCATTTTATTACTTATATTATTTGTTTTTACCATTATTTAACTAGGCAAGTTAAAACCAACTCTTATTGACAAGATAGCAGGAGCAATTCGAGTTAACCTGTCGTGTCATATAGACCAGTCTGCAGAAAGCTTAGACTCTGATTAATCGAATTAAAGTGTCCAATTTAAAATGTCGAAACAGCGAGAATAACACATGCCATTGCGTGAGGATAGCAGACAATAACAAAACACTTTTTTTTGCTAAGCAGCTGGGATTATATTTTCATGTCATGAGGTAAATATTGTACTCCCTTTTTCTATTTTTTTCTCTTCCTGATAGTCGCAGGTTTTGATCAAATCCATGTTATGACCAAACACGATCCATGTTCTATGCTCCGTTCACTTGCTACCAAACTATTTATGAAATTCAAACACCAAAACACCACCTCCACTGTCTCCAGATCTCAAACCAATAAAGCACCTTTGGAATGGTGGAACGGGAGATTCACCAGAGACAAATCTGCAGCAACTGTGTGACGCTATAGCATCAATATAGATCGAAATCACAATGCCATGAAGAACTGAGGCAGAGCTGAATGGGGCCCAACCCAGTACAAGTTGCGAGGTGTACCTAATGATGTGGCCGATGAGACTGTGTCAGCTGTAAAATAGATGTTTGTGTTGTCAAACCATCATGAGGAACCCCTACTAGAGTTCCAAAACGGCTAGTCACAAAAACTGCTAAGTTATTCAATGTGTCTAAAAAACCATGACGTCATCTACCGAAAGAGAAAATGCATCAGCAGAGAGGAACAGTGATTACTAGTCAGAGCTGATCGACATGGATGGACAGACACTTAACAGGATATTTGCTCAATGCCCTGGAAAAATTCCCAGAGAATTAAATCACCACCTCTGCGACCCAGTCTTAACTGATTGTTGATAGCTCCGCGAAGCTGAAATTTGTGGCAGGAAACCACTTGTATCCAACGCAAATGACTTGATGAATGTAGCACAAAACCTTGACCCCTGAGCAATGCAAAAAGTGAATGCTTTGTCACACTGATTCCTACATTTGTAGATGGAGATGATGTTCCGAGAGCTCCCTTCTAACCAGATCCAAACATCATTGACCCTTTATGGGAGCTTTATCTAGCACAAAGTACAATGTAAACATCCACCTCTTTCATCCCTTAAAAGAACGGGAGGCTTTTCTCTTTGAATAGTGCGATATATCCCACTTCACACAATTCAGGACTACGACAGCGTTTCACAGAGGACTGGAGCTGTTCGGAAGGCAAAGGGCGTGGCCTAACGTCTTAGTAGGTCAATTAACAAACAGCATTATTGACCGACAATAAACTATTTGATGAATAGTTCATAATGGACCTCCAAATGTTTGACTAAGGCTTAATTGGGTCATAATGATGTGATACAGGCACGGGTAACTATTACAACATAGTATCTTTTGAGCATTAAGTCGGGTGAAGTACAGAATAGGCAGTATGCAGTACACACCTCATTCCTTAAAACGTTAATTATGTGTTATCAACGTGTTTCCACTGTTTTTTAATTGCAAGTAGATGTTTGACTGTATTTTTAGATGGCAGGTGCATGAAAAAGGTTTTTACACAATATGTGCACAACGTTGAGCTTTTACAATATTACGGTTTAAGGTGGAATATTTAGTTGTTAAATAAGGTGAATGATTTTGCTTTTTATTCATGTAGAAGAGCCATGCAAAATGCCTCTCAAGAAATGTTTTCATGAGTGGAATTTAACTACCAACAAATGAAAAGGGTGAACAAAATACTTTAGTTTTGCTCTAAGAGTTTAGATTATTTTAAAGTACAAGGGGAAGTTTTTGTTTATGTCTTACTTTTTATGTTAATCCACGATGAATAAAGATCTTTTTTATTAGATCTTTTTTTTCTGTTCTTATTTAATATATATATATATTTATATATATGTGTTTTTTTAAATTGTGTTATTAGTCTTTTCAGACTGCATGACTGGAACAGATTTTAAATCATGACTAGAAGGAAATAACACATTAGTATGCTCGTCATGTGCCAATGTGTGAAGAAAGGTCAAGATACAGAGGATACCGTTGAAGGCAAACAAAATACACACTAACGTGCTGCTGGACCTCTGCCTGCTGCCAAAACAGCACAGACACCTCTGAAGGAGACCTCTGGTATCTGGCACCAAGACATTAGCAGCAGATCCATCAAGTCCTGTAAGTTGCAAGGTGGAGCTGCCGTGGATCAGATTTGTTGGTTCAGCACATCCCACAGAAGCTCAATCAGATTGAAATCTGGGGAACTTGGGAGGCCAAAGAAACCCTTTGAACTTGTTCCTCAAAACATTTCTGAACAATGTGTGCACTGTGGCAGGCTGCATTAATTCTAATGAAACGAGCCCACAGCCATCAGGGAATACCATCACCATGAAGGGGTGTACCTGGTCTGCAACAACGTTTAGGTAGGTGGGTCTAATTGACGTTCACATGAATGCAATGGTCCAGTTTCCCAGCAGAACGTTGCCAAAAGCATCACACTCCCTCCACTAGTTTGTCGTCTTCCCACTTCTTCTTCTATGACTTGTGCCACAGTAGACCTTCCGTTGGTTCGGACCAGACACGACAGCCTTCATCAACTCACCGGCTGCAGATCCTCCATGCTGATGGGAAGCTCTCTTAGAGTCAGCAACAGGTCCAGTCTGGTGCCCAGGAAGGGAATGTTGCACAGCTTTAATGGGGGAGTCCAAATACACACACACACACAGACACACACACGCAGACACACACACACAGAGACACACACACACGCAGACACACACACACAGAGACACACACACACGCAGACACACACACACAGAGACACACGCAGACAGACACACACAGAGACACACACACACACACACACAGACACAATATTAACATGTCATTATTCAGATTCATTTTTAATAACGATCAGGCTGTTTGGATCTGCTTAGGCACTATCTTCAATTCTTCTCTAAACTGAGCAGCTATATATTGTAGAGCTGCGATTTCCTGGCCTGTTAGCGGTGATGTTGTGTTCTTTTATCTGGTTTAGTAGAACATCTAAAGGCTTGACACCTTGAAACGATTGACTGATCTGCCTTTTAGGTTGGCTGCTAACCACTAATACATCTCTCAGGTGTCACAGAAACAGTCTCATTCACGGGCGTCAGGCGCCACAAGACAAGGGCTTTGGTTTAATGTGGGATTAGCGGGATACGTTTTATGGTTATTTCTTGAGCCCTGTGATTATTCTGGACTACATGTGAGGCCCTTTTCTCTGCAGAAGGTTTTATCGCCGAAACGTCTCTCTTCGCTAACCTATCTCTATGCGCAGCGTACCATTTCCTGTAGAACATGTCTGGCTGTTCCAACCAGATGGGGCTCCTTCACAGTGTATCTGGTGTTAAGAAGCCTCCTTATGCGTTGGGTGTGAGGGGGAATCAAGGTGAATAAGGATGTAGCGGTGGTCTGTTAAATGCTTACAAATACCAAAGTGCCAATCATTGATGCACACGTTACAGCAACTTCTCAGCAATGGAAACATATTGTTTATTTCAGAGATCCCACACAACCCCTCGTTAAATTCACTAGGTTTTTTAATTAGTTTAATTGGGCCTCAGGTTAGAAACAGGCATAGCACATTGATGCTAATAGCTGTTATGTCCACCACGTCTATCCAATAGGGACTTGTGAACCTGTCCCTGTTAGTACATTCAAACTGAATATTTTGGGGTTTTGTTAATTATTATTAGCCTTTTGGCTCGTTACCCGAGATCTTCTGATTTAATAAAACAATGACTATAAGGGTAAAGTGCAGACTGTCAGTGTTCACTTTAGGGTATTCACTTTTCTAAGTAAACCCACAGGCAAACATATAATACCCACCAAAAACAATTGGCCCACAACTTTTATTGTTTAAGCTTCACACAGTGTTTTTACTGAGAAACGATTTCCAGAGCTTTCCTATTTGTACAAAATCACGGCCTTAAGCTAATCCTATTGTCCCGGTTCAGATGTTTTTGTGAAAAAGCTGCATTTCTTCATTCTTTCGATATATGTTTTGTTTCAGGGCTGGATTTGTTTTCAATGTTTCCGCACACCTGCAAGGTCTATATATGAAAGCAAAAAATAATAATATAAAAACCATGCAAACTCTTTTTGCTAGTCTGTCAAAACAAGTCAGCGAATGATCGAACCACCACTTTAACGGGCATATTGGTTTTGCATGCCAAGTATTACCCTGGACAACCGAAACAAAATACAAATGTGTCTAAGAAGTGTGTAAAGCTAAAACTTAACAGGTCAATTGCAGCATTGTTTATATCTAAATATAACCTATTTTCTAGTTAACAATTAAATACTGTAGGTTTTCTTTTACAGTTAAACTTTAGAAATTCCCAAATAAGACTTCCAGTCTTAGAGTCATCCTCTATGAGTCACATGACCGCACAGGTCAGATTTTGTCTAAACTTGGTTTCATTATGCGTGGACTCGTAAAGAGAAGAATAGAGGTCTTATATTAAAAAGAAAAACGAATATTAAGCAGCCGCGAGGCTGAGGTATGTGATTTACAATGTCGGCCATTTCACACCTTTTGAACGTGAGTCATTAAAATCCTTACGTGGGACCTTCTTTAAAAGAAACACATTTGCCTCAGGGACCAAAACATGTCACTAGGACGGATGTAATGCCATATTGACTTATGAGAACAACACACAGGTCCTCTTGGCACCGAATTACTGATTGGCACAAACTTTGATATGCAGCACCTAAATACATAAACTGCAAATCAGTCAAAAAAAAATACACAAACACCGTCTTCTGTAAATACTGTCACACCTCAACATATGCATGGACATTAAGATAAGACCACGTCTAGGACATTTAACAGAAATTTGGTACACATGCTCAGATTCTACCAGAAATTTGGTACACATGCGCAGAAGTCTAGTTAATTAATGCAATATCTAAGAGATCGCTTACCAGATTTTGTCAAAAAGGGTGAATGACAGTATTTGAAATCTAACAGACTTGCAAAATTAGGGCACATCATTCTCAAAAGGTGATTACAAGTTCACCCTCGCCTGATTTGATTTATGAAAACAACCGGTAAAGAGGTTTTTCTAGGATCACTATGATACTGTAGTTTTGCACGCAACCACAGTAGTCATTGAAAGGCATATTCAATTGATATCTGTACTAGTTTGGTTTTGTACGCCACCACAGTAGTCATTAAAATACATATTCAATTGATATCTGTACTAGTGTGGTTTTGTACGCTACCACAGTAGTCATTAAAAGGCATATTCAATTGATATCTGTACTAGTGTGGTTTTGTACGCCACCACAATAGTCATTAAAAGACATATTCAATTGATATCTGTACTAGTGTGGTTTTGTACGCCACCACAGTAGTCATTAAAAGACATATTCAATTGATATCTGTACTAGTGTGGTTTTGTACGCCACTCCAGTAGTCATTAAAAGACATATTCAATTGATATCTTTACTAGCGTGGTTTTGTACGCCACCACAGTAGTCATTGAAAGGCATGTACAGTTTGGAGAATGTATTAGTCCTTCAGAGCTCCTGTTATTCTGTTTACCTAATGCACTATGAATGTTGATAGCCAGGTCTGCCATTGTCTCTCCCTTCTAATTATCCAGGCACATTGGAATGGATGGAATGTCGGCTGAGCAAGGCTCCTAGTGCCCATCTATATGTGGAACACTAGACCTTGGGTCGAACAGAAACCACTAAAAGAAGTGTCCCTTTTAGAGGAACGTCTTAGGCAGCTGGTGGACTCCTGCTTCTTTATGCACGTGAACAGAACCGCGGTTCTTATTGGGAGAGCTGAGAGAGCAAAACCAGCTAAACTGACAACGCACCTTTACTTAGTTACAAATTGCAAACACTTTTTTTCCATCTTTTCCACAACAGTTCTCACCTCCATCATGTAACGGTCCACAATATGCAGCTCTGATACAGGTCGCTTATAGGACTTATACATTTCCACATCATCTGCGGTAGGCGCATATCTGTAAAGGAAGAGGTTTTAAATAAATTACCTAATAAATTACTACACAAACAACTGTTTCTGATTGTCAGATCGTAAGTGGTTCCACTTGATAGTTAGAATAAATAACGTCAGGTTCTGCTTCAAATTCAAACAGCAGCGGGGAAAAACGTATCAGAATTGGGTGAAGTCTCATTCCAGAAGTAAAAATATCATTCTCCCATCTGTGTAGTAGTGATACTTAGAAATTTTCTACATGTGTGTTACACTGCGTCATTGGCATGTAAACACCGTCACTTTCTTTCATTCACAACGAGTAAAAGGAAATGAAATAAACAAGCACATTTTCCAAAGACACATTCTCAGCTTCTTCTTCCAAAATTGCACTCTTTTATCCAAGTAGAGCTTCTAAAACGTGGCCCGGAGAAAAGTGGAGTGATTAAACGGCAAGTAGCTCTGATGGCCCATGTCAGCTCCGATAAAGCAGTGAAAGCATCGATGCAGACCAGAACCATCCATTCATCCACTTGCACTGAGTTTGAACCCAGATCTTAGCCCGAGAAGCCTAGAGAATGGACTCTCTTTTCTACCTTCCTCTGTCATTTGAGTGGGTTTCAAATCCAAACCTAAGACATTCACTTTTTCATGAGCCTAGGGATGTGATGTTGGAGTACAGCTACGGAGCTATAGGCACCAGTAATTAATATTGCAGGCCCTGTTGGGAGTGCTTTCTATCAGACTGCATTCCTCAGGATACGCGATGCGAAATTAAAACGAATATTGTGTTTTTGTTGAATAAATATAATCCTCAACGTGTTACGTTAGATCGCTTCTCTTTGAGCAAGTCAACAATTCACTGAAAAAACGAACGAAAGAAAGCAAGTAAACTGCAGCGATGGAAGTAAGAAGCATTTCACTCGGCTTTCAATGTTATACCCTTGAGAGTAACTCAATAGTTTCTGTCTCCTCAAATACTTTGCCAATAAAAGTTTCATTAGTAGGCTGCTCCGTTAAAAGGTTTTGGCATCTGCTCTGTAGTATTAGAGGTAACACGGTAAACGGCATTAGGTTGGGTCTTTATTACATGCACTGGCATTCACTTCCCTTTGGAACTGCGCCGTGTTTCCTGTATGTAACGTGCTCTCATAACACTTGTTGTCACATGACTGGAAAGAGAGCTGATTATTGAAGAAGGAAGTGCAATAGAACAACATGAGATCTGAGAGCGCGCCCCGTTTACTTATTGATGGTGTTGCTGTAGTGTAGAGACAGTCACATCACTATACACTATCTGATATTCACATCACCTGGGACCTGATATGATCCAACTGCAACCATGTAGTCTGGCAGCTGTTAAACCTCAGTTGGCTGAAGAATTGTGGCACATCCCCGAAGGCTCTCAGAAACTACTACAAATCTAAGACCTCTTCAATCTCCACCTGGTACGGCACCATCAACCTAATACTGTCAGGCTGTATCTCCACCTGGTAAGGCACCCATCAACATAATACTGTCAGGCTGTATCTCCACCTGGTACGGCACCATCAACAGAATACTGTCAGGCTGTATCTCCACCTGGTACGGCACCATCAACAGAATACTGTCAGGCTGAATCTCCACCTGGTAAGGCACCATCAACATAATACTGTCAGGCTGTATCTCCACCTGGTACGGCACCATCAACATAATACTGTCAGGCTGTATCTTCACCTGGTAAGGCACCACCAACATAATACTGTTAGGCTGAATCTCCACCTGGTACGGCACCATCAACCTAATACTGTCAGGCTGTATCTTCACCTATTACGGCACCATCAACATAATACTGTCAGGCTGTATCTTCACCTGGTACGGCACCATCAACATAATACTGTCAGGCTGTATCTCCACCTGGTACGGCACCATCAACATAATACTGTCAGGCTGTATCTCCACCTGGTACGGCACCATCAACATAATACGGTCAGGCTGTATCTCCACCTGGTACGGCACCATCAACAGAATACTGTCAGGCTGTATCTCCACCTGGTACGGCACCATCAACAGAATACTGTCAGGCTGTATCTCCACCTGGTACGGCACCATCAACATAATACTGTCAGGCTGTATCTCCACCTGGTAAGACACCATCAACATAATACTGTCAGGCTGTATCTCCACCTGGTACGGCACCATCAACATAATACGGTCAGGCTGTATCTCCACCTGGTACGGCACCATCAACAGAATACTGTCAGGCTGTATCTCCACCTGGTACGGCACCATCAACAGAATACTGTCAGGCTGTATCTCCACCTGGTACGGCACCATCAACATAATACTGTCAGGCTGTATCTCCACCTGGTAAGACACCATCAACATAATACTGTCAGGCTGTATCTCCACCTGGTACGGCACCATCAACATAATGATGATGAACATTGGGACCATTCCATTCACGTGTATCTCCTATAATGTGTTTGACCCATTATTCTCGTTTTACCAACAAGACCCCCAACTGGGCTCGTCTATGTTCTATTCAAAATCTTGCAATGTACTTATTATGGCTGCTTAATATTGCGCCATACAAGCAACAGCAGTTATATCCATATTCTAGAGTTATCTGCAACTTGAATTGAGTTTGTTCTTTACCTCCTCAGGGATGTGATCTGTTCTTCAGAGAACCCTCCTTCTCTCTCGTTTATTAAACACAGTTTGTCCTTCAGTTCTCCTGGCTGCACCGGGAATCCTTTGAGGAAAATATCTGGCGGAACAATCAGAACAAAATCAACACATTCATTGAAATACAACATTAGTAAGGTTTCGCTGATGACAGTAAAAGACGTGCTGTTTTGTGCTCCACAACTTGACCAGAAAAAACTCAAAACATTATTTTTTAAACAAATGTTGATATGATAAATTCTCCCTACCCTGAAGTGTCTTTAGTCTGTGCACTCATTCGGACTTCATAAAATCTAAATTACAACATTTTATTTTTTATGTATAGTGCAGGAAACTCTGGAGAAAACATTCCATTAGTATTGGCCTGCTCTACTATGCTTGAACACTTTCAAATAAAATAAGGGAAGGAATTATTTTGACCTGCAGGTGGGATGCGTGTGTTGATTGAATGACACCCAGTTCAAGGTTTCAGAAGTGTTCCACAGCAAGCTTCTAATCTATTCTCTTTGTCCAGATTCGATGGATTGGCCGTCAGCGGTGAAACTAAATTAAAACAGGCCGTCAGACAGGGGTCTGCTTCTTTATGTTTGAATAGTGCAGCTCTGTTTGGGCCGGAGAAAGATGTCTCGTCTGGGAAGGATGTGCGTTATTTAAGTATTTTATACACCACAAGGTCATTCAAAGCACTATGCCACAAATAACTTTCATTACATTATTTTCTATAAAATCTGCTTGCCACCATGTTGATTATGTTACCCAGGATAAAATTTAAACTGAGAAAATTTAACTTTTGGTACAGCATGGCATGTTTGATGAAGAAACAGAGAGTTTCATTCATGGGACCATTCATATTTAAACAGGTAAAGCACATGTAAAGTAAGTATATAAATATATTCCGACTGATATACTATACAGTTATTATGTTATATAGAAAATGTTTCATTAGTGATAAAAAATACACGTATTCTGGTTTCACATAGACGGGAATTCAGGACCATTTCATCAAGTACAAATGCAGGTTTGGAGGAACATCGTTTCCAGTCCATGTTTTGGATCTTTGATTGTGCCGACTTGTCCCGACGTTCCTAATGGCCTGTTTGAGTCACATCCTACATCTCAGACGATTCGCCTCTTTAACTGAATATCAGGGGAAGCGCTATATCGCTACGGGATAACGATAAAGAACCACATTCAACAATTTGGAAGCCCCACTGGGTAACGTTACAGCTGATGTTATAGTTGCTGAGGTGTGGCTGATTGGGCACTTTGCCCATGTGAGCCGCTAACATTAGCATTGACAACCATGTAGCAATGACTGATGAAGAATGTATGGACGTTTGTCTGTTTAATGTCACACTGGACATGAGCAAAGCACACTGTGTTCGCCAACACCAGCGGAATTATGAATGTGGCTTCTAGCAGGAAAAACCTGTTTGCTCCTTAGCGATTAAAATGAATTGCTGGCGTTCTTCTTCATTTCCTTCATTAGTTTATTTCCGTGGCCAATGGGTATCAATCTAGCAAGCGTACTGAACCTGCAGAATAGCTAACATGTCAGCCTAGCTAGAAGGGGTATTTAATAGGGCCTGCCAAATAACAAACATGATAATGTGTACAAAATAGAAAATAAGTTGTTACTATAGGAATCAATTGTTAGTGGTTCGAAGTAGTTTTTGACTAATTCAGGCCCTGTATGTATGTGAATAAAAAGCCAATGTGACGTCTCCACATCACAGTGTTGAGTTAATTCTCTGTGAAATGTCATGGTTTGTCACAGACTGTCATCACAGGGAGGTTACAATGGGCGGGGGAAATATGAAGCATCTCTGATATCGTATTGCACCTTGGTTCATAGAGAACGGTTAAATGACCAAACCATCACAGTAAAGAAGGCAGGGGGGGTGGAAAAGGGCGTACATAATGGCGCTGGCATTCACTGCAAGAAATAGCGGAAAGATTTATTCAAATTTTGCTGGTTGTTTGTCTCTTTTCCAAACATGTTTTTTCTAAGTTCCGGGACGACAATACAATCATCGTTCGTAAAAAGATAAGAGGTATTTAAATAATGCGGCCTTGGAGATGTTTCTCTTAGTTTAAAAAAAAACATACATAGAATAGATCATCGCAACCTCTTAAGACTGAGGTTTTAAAGCATTTCAAGGACATGAAAAATATTACGATGCCCTAGACGAGGACCCCCAATGAAAAAATATATATAATCAGGATTGTGAAAGCTACATGCAGCCAGCCTTCTACAACCATCTTAAGCTCACTGTAGATCATTCTAGTGAATGATCGTGTTGGCGTACTGTGTGGACATTGTGAGTCGCCGTACTGGGGAAGTGCGCATGCGCATTGGTTCTCCCCGGTGTTCATTAGAGAAAACCCACCTGGCGAGTTGAGGTTGTAAATGTAGTAGCTCGTTGCCAGTTGCCATGCAAGTTAAATGTAGACAACGGAGGTTTACATAATAAACACGTGTGATGTGGATTTGTGGACTCCTCACTCATTTCGACACTCACCACCTAACATTCTGTTCACATTCTGTTTTGAGACTAAACTTGTGATAGTGAGATTAGGATGACCACACACCTTTCCCAACGACGGAAAACACCTGCGACGTGTTTGCTTGAGTGAAGATAAACACAAACTCATTACTCCCAGGCCAAGGCCTTTCTGCAGCCTCCCCTGCACTTATAGCCACATGCTGCTGTGTAGGGCGCCCGTGACACCCAGACAGACCACAGAGACTACAACATACAAGCTGCCTGTTGCCTGGATGAAATGCTCCAAATCCCATGATAGTTGGCCATTCATAACCATCACTTAGACTTAAAAAATCTAGTTCAAATCTCTAAGTTCAAGTACTTTGTCATTTGAAATACAGTTTACCTTGAAAATGTATCTAAAAGAAAATACAATAACAGTATGCATACTGTGTTAGTGGCTTCAGCAACGCATAATAAATACAACGAGTCGTGTCACGCACAATGTCCCTGCGCAACAAGAAAAACCACGTCCAGCTAGCTGCTATGCGGCTAATTGAAATGCAGATGTCATCTATAGTCGGCATAATGTCTGTGACCGTATGCGTGTGTTCGCACAGGTGTGGGTGATACAAATGCACGTGCACGTGCGTGTTCGTCGATCTTTTACCCCACGCTCGCGCTGGCGGCATACAGATGCATCGCCTGGAGCCAGCCGCAGGTGCTGTGGTCACCCGGACACCCAATGCCTGGTCGTACCTGTACGTTCCGGCCCACATGGGGAGACAGACGCGCACGTGGAGTGTATCATGGCCTGTACTATCCTATGACTGATATGCACAGTTACTGTCGCACGGGGCCTCCATTCATATTGCATTGCCGTGACTAATGTAATATTGTCGGCAGTTTGCACACTTGTTGTGTCGCTTACGTTAACAAACGATCCGCCACACATGCGTTACCTACCTCATGGTGTCTGTGTAACTTTGAGAACTCGGTCTCACTTACTAACAAACACGCGAACATTATCCATTGATTTCGGGTCACCTTGAGAGATGCTGAACAACAACCAAAAACATTAGGCCAAAAGAAAAAAATGCAGCTTAACTAATTCATACAGGCAATAAGGAGATACTGTACGATGGATAAGGTACAGCGTTATGCAAAGCTAACATACTTTCCAATGAATCACTGCCATCTAGTGGTTTTAAGAGGTGTTACAGAAGTTTACGTATTTTAATAGACACCCCAAAGGAGTACACCCCATCTGAGAGGATTTGTCAAGATCAAGCAATCTGGGAATAGCTTCAGTTTGCCTTCAGATCTGAAAGGAGTAAGACTGCGGCCATGGCTACCTGGAACACAATCTGCACCAAGTTGAAAATAGTTTTGAATGTTCTATTCATTGTGCAGTTTGTTGGTGCAATTGTAAAAGTATACCTACTTCAAAAAGCTGATATTGACTTTAATATTACAGTGTGGGTACATTTTCCGGTTATCTACCCACTGATGTTAAATTAACCCGTCAGAGCCTGTCTAAAGAGACCTGTGCGGTGCGAGTTTTGTAGTCGACATAAGGCTCAACAGATTTTACACACAAATTTCACAAGTTGCTTTCTAACTTATTAAAACAACATTTTTTTTACATCTTTCATATCACTGCATTATATAACAATGTATAGGAATCGGGATGTGTGCTTTTGGGTGTATTAACCATTTAAGAATAGCAGATAGTTAACCTATCACTTCTCAACCGGGCAATATAAAGTTCCTTACTGAAGTTATGAGCAACCTTGGAGTTGAGCATGATGTGATGGTTCGTGCTGGGTTCTGCGATCCCACCAGGTGTTCCCGAATCTTGAACTACAAATTGTTTTGTCAAGCGTGACGAGTCAACTTGAATTTCCCCTGCATTTCCCTGTGACCAGAATGATTTCTCTATCTGCAGATTAAATAAAGTACAATCATGACCTGCACACACACTGTGTTCCCAATAAAATGCAATGGTTACAGTAAGTAGAGAGAAACAGAAACTGACCAGAATATTTCCCTAGACATGGTAATGGTGAAGTGAAACTTTGGAACTTCCTGACCATAATGTATCATAATTCTGTAGTAGTTAGTGTTATTGTTAATATACTAGCCTATATTAGATTAATATGAATGTAGCTGTACCTATATAACAATAATAAATGTAGTTGTACCTATATAACATAAAACTATAAGTAGCTGTACCTATATAACATACTAATAAGTGTAGTGGTACCTATATAACATTAAAATATGTAGTGGTATCTACATAACATCAAAAATATATGTAGTGGTACCTATATAACATAATAATATATGTAGTGGTACCAATGTTACATGATAATATATGTAGTGGTACCTATTTAACATCAAAAATGTATGTAGCTGTACCAATATTACATTAATAACCCTAACCTATATTACATGATTGTATATGTAGTGGTACCAATATTACATGATTATATATGTAGTGGTACCAATATTACATTATTAACCCTAACCTATATTACATGATTATATATGTACCTTATCTTTGCTAACTTCGTCCCAGTGGAAGGCCTTGGTCCGCATTGCTGGGCATTTACTACTGAGCTTGAAAAGCAATGGAGGAGCCAATGGAATAGGAGGAGGCGCTGGAATCCCTGATGAAGACAACGAAGGAGCCATAGCAATAGAAGGAGGGGCCCTATGAATAGGAGGAGCCATAGGAATAGGAGGAGGAGCTGGAATCCCTGATGAAATGGGCACAGAGACAGAGACGGGAAAAGACAAAGGACTCCGAACAGAGGAACTTGTAGATACAGAACAAGGGACAGAAACAGGGTCAGAGGTGAAAGGATGGGAGACAGGTGTTAAGATGGGGACAGGTGTTGGGACGGAGACAGGTGTCAGGACGGGGACAGGTGTCGTGATGGAGACGGAGACAGGTGTCGGGACGGGGACAGGTGTTGGGACGGAGACAGGTGTCGGGACGGGGACAGGTGTCGGGATGGAGACAGGTGTCGGGATGGAAGCAGGTGACAGGACGGAGACAAGTGTTGGGATGGGAGCAGGAGTCGGGACAGAGACAGGTGCCGGGACAGAGACAGGTGCCGGGACAGAGACTGGGCCAGAACAATTTGCAGGAAAAGGCTGAAAACTTGAGAAAGAGTTTGGGCAGAAGGCAGTGCCGGTAACAGGCCCATTCTGTGGTAACCTCACACGGCTGCATGGTGTAAGGACATTTGGTGGTTGACTCTCAGTTTCACCAAACGGTACATAATCTGCTGCAGTGACGACATCTGTTTTCGTGAGCTCCGGGGAGTTTTTCTCCTCAGAAATGTTTTTGACATAGTCATAGATGGTTATAGTCCTGGGATCCTCATAGAAATGTTCAGACTGAGACCTGCGTTTCCAGTCCAGACACAGCTTGTCTATTGCCTGGACCCAGGAATCTCTCTCCTTCTGTATTGCTTCTGTGCTCTTTGAGTCGTTGGTAACAGGTATCCGGAACCTGCAATACATCAGAACGTTGTGTTGTTTTAATAACCATCGTTGCCCAGAAACCAATACCGCAGCTCGTTATTCAATAGTATTCTGATGCAAACTGTAGTATATTGTGGAATGCTCTGCTGTGCTTTAGTGTGTACTACGTCATATATTAGTATATATGCTATATAGAGAGATATAGTAATGCATATTGTGGAATATTATACTACCCTCGGTTGAATCGCATTTTGTTTTATACTGTCTAAATTACAACAACAGGATAAGATACAGGAATAGGCACATATATTATACTATTCAATTTTCAGATTAAACACCCACATTTCCTCTCACCCATAAACTGGTGCCACTTATGACTGAAAAATCTACATGCCAACTGCCAAAAATAGACTATATTTACTATGTTCGCTAAGGCATTGGAAAGAGCTGAACCATTTCAACCACAGCCCAATCAATATATTCTATATGACGACTTGGCTCTTTCTTGTGCTGTTGTATGTTAGATGTGTTGTCAAATGGAAATGTTTGCGAAGTGTATCCCAGCATGCAGTCAGATACTAACAGCAAGGCTAAATTACAGATAGTGACTCTATTCTGACAAATTGTTTTATATATATATATATATATATAAACATTGCTGCCTAGTGTAGCTGTACCAACACTGAGAAAGGCTTCATTTTTCCAATGTATTGTGTATGAATGGAAATGTCTCCTCTTGAACTCTGGCCCAAAAGAACTCTTTCAGAACTCGGAGTTCACGGTCACTCACTGGTACTCATTTTTGTGAGTGAAAAGCGTGAAGGTGTCACAGCTGCGTGGTCTCTCTACGCTGGCATCCCCGTCAGAGAAATGGATGACAAATGGCGAGGATGATGGGTTGTCCGTTTCCCCATATGCACCTAACGCCCGCCGGTTGCTAGGGACCAGGGTCAGCTGACCAGGGTGGAGCTGAGCCTCGTATCTAACCACAGGATCACACCATCATGGACATGGTAAATTACTTAAAGTCATGCCTGTAGAATCTAAAATCAGTAGTAGTAGTAGTAGTGGTAGTAGTAGTAGTGCAGTAGCAGTAGCAGTAGTAGTAGTAGCAGTAGTGGTAGTTAGTAGTTAGTAGTTAGTAGTTAGTAGTTAGTAGTTAGTAGCAGTAGTAGTAGAAATAGTAGTATTAGTAGTAGTGTTACTTAGTATTAGTAGTAGTAGTTAGTAGTTAGTAGCTGTAGTAGTAGAAATAGTAGTAGCAGTAGTAGTAGTGCACACATACTTCACCCATTTAAATGATGCCAATCCACCTCTCTGCAAAAACAGCAAGCCTTCCTTGAGGCTGATAGGTGGTTCAGGAAGAAGCAGCTCATAGGTTTCTTCGTGGTCCTCAAGTGAAGTGTTGTTTATGTTTTTGTAGATTATCTTGTTCATAAGTTGCATTATCTAAATCCCCGGCAAAAGACACACCGGTAAAAAGTCTCAATCCAAAAGTAATCTGTCAATTAAACAAAACAATTGCTCCAAATGTCTTTATCCTAACCTTCTGTTTGTCCTCCAGTGAGGTGGCCTCCAGGTCATAGTCATGTCTTCCTCTGAACGATATGGAGAACTTGGTCCCAGGTCCGTCATCGCAGCTCTTAATGCTCAGAAAGGGGAGCTGCCGATTTACTATGCCTTTTTCTATGCTGCACACCACTTTTGTTTTGAAGTCAATCTAAACAGTATATAGGTTCACGTTAACACAAAACAATCGTTGCCTTAGTTTACGGATCAATGGCAGCATGACAGACAGTATTTAGCCCAACACACTACAGGCTTGTTACAATAGTGATAAATAGTTGTCATGAGACTAATCCAGTGTGCAAATAGGTCAGACTCACCTGAAGAATGCGCTTTTGCCACCTACACCGGTTGTACTTGTAAACGCTGAAGTTGTACTGGAATGTTTGTGGTTCCTGCGATGGAGAACAACACTCCATTGACGATGCCGAACAGAATGTTGCGAGGACATTACAGAGCGATACATCAGCTGGACATGACGGAACTTCTGAAGTGGTAGCGAATCATAGGATAGGATACAAACTATGTACTGTGTTATGTGTCAGTAATGTCAACCGTGAACATGACCACCACCTAGTGGTCAACTTGGTTACCTGTTCTGTAATTGATGCCCTGTAGTACCTCCTCCACTTTATTTCCCTGTCTTGTGTCTAATAATTTTCAAATGGCATTGACAACGATACAATAAAATGCTTACAAAATTCAGAACACGTACATACAGGTCTAGTTGTTTCAGGAGATTTAATTGCCCGTTCAATGATGTTAAAAAAGCCAAGGTTGTTTCTCGGGGAACGACACATCATTTGCTTAGTGTATACCGGCAATTGGATCCAGAACTATCTGTACCGTTTGACTAAGTGCTGGCCTATGTCTGGACACAGGAGTTAACAAGGCCACAGATACATACAAAACCATGTGGTGAACTTAAACTGGGCCAGGAGAAGGAAACACATAACGATCTGCGCCGGGCTATGGTGAATACCTCCGTGGTCTGACTTTGTTTCAGCTGTCCTTGGTTGTCTCTCCTGGCCAGGTTGAGTGCATCCTCGATGGTCAGCTCCCCACTCTTCACCTTCATCATGATGCTCAGCTGCATCTCGTTGCTCAGCTGGTCCCGAGGAAGATGACAATCACGTATGTAAAAAACAGACGAAGATGTACAGAACTCATGGCAAGTGAACTAGTGTTTCTGATCACAACACTATGTATTGTTAATGATAGAAGCCTACCTAGCCTGGTGTTCGGCTTGACTGTTCTCTCTTTCTTTCAATAGCGACTACCTGAACAATCGTAACATCTGAAGGTAAGTTGTGAAAGGGTTTCTTGTTTCACTGTCGAGTATACCTATTAAAAAAGAATCATCCTGCCAACAATCACCTATGGCGACGTATTTTATAGGCTGGCCATAACAAGGCTTCTCACTAAATTGGATGTGCGGACCAGTGTCCTCTTTATCACTTATGACAGTCACCATAACACTGTGGTTCACTGTGACCCCTGACCTTTCCCCTACATCCCAACCATACAAACTGCAGGAAGAGTCATTTGGCTCACAAAATACTTTCTTGTACTTTTTTTCCATTTTGTCTTTGACTAATTCGATTATGCTGTGTTTACATTGAATAAAAACTAAAAACATGACATTATTAAATCACTGCTAAGCCAAGGTCAAGGATTGTATTGTACTGTAAACAATACAGCAAAACAACAATTCAGTGACACATAGCAAGGACATGTATATATTTGTCACTGTTGAATATATTGTTACTATTGATGACACATGATCTACTGAGATTGTGCTGGACCCACTTTGAACCACATTGCATGTTAAGACCAAGAGAACAGATTTCTTACAGTGGATATAAAAAGTCTACAAACCCTTTAAAATGCTTGGTTTTTGTGATGTAAAAAAATGAGAAAAAATAAATAATTTCTGAACTTTTTCCAGCTTTATTGGGACTTATTACGTGAATGTTTATATACAGAGTGGATTGCACTTTTCAATCGATATAATACCTGTTTATTATTAGTAATGCAAGTCAATGTGCAAGAATATATAAACACATATTTTGTAATTCACCTACCCCAATCTCTCTCTAATCTCTAGCAACCAGCACATGCCTGGGTAAACCCATCACATCATAACAGGAGACAAAAACATCTCTATTTGGCTATGTATCAACTTTTAGTTCCTCTTTCTTTAGAGAATCTAAAGGCTGCATGTTACTTTGGGGAAGTGAAATAAGTGAGTCATTAACCCATATTTTAAGTTACTGTAAAACTATGCCCTTATAGCCAGCAGGATGCTTAACTATTTTTGCAAAACATGTCAGCAACACTGCATCATATAATAGGCATATAATTACACATGTATTTTAACTAACGGCATTCATCATGATGTAATTGCTTGAAATGAGAATGACGTTCTTTTGTGCAGGTTGTATTTCTGAATCTTACCTGTGGCACGTCTGCTGAACCTTTTTTGTCTGTCAAAGCGTTTTCGCTCCTGGTCCCTATCCATGGTAACATCACGTAGGGCTGAGTTTTACGACCAAATACCTACAAATACTTTCTGTATAAAAATCGCTAGAGTTTTTGCAGCTTATTTCACCGTACCGCCTTCTTCAGAATATATCTGTAAAGGAAGAGGATTTACCTGGTTATACACCACCCCCACTAAGCAGATTTCACTTCTCTGTAGTCAAGCTCAATGACCAACAAACGTTTCAAACGCAGTTCATGTTGTGAGAAGCCCTCTCACAATTGTTGTTTAGCAGATCATTAATTCAGCTATTTAATCAGCAGTTGTTCGAAAGTGTGTACACAGATCCGCAACCTAAATCTCGAAAAAGAAACAACTGACAAGTAACGGCTCTCACCTCAGATTTCTTCACATTTGCCTGGGAAAATCCTCTTGTAGGGCAGATGAACTTTATTTAATGCTTTGGTTATTTACAAAATAGTATTAAGAGGATTTCTCATGTTCTTTATTAGTTATGTATTAATTATTTTTCATTGAAAGAGAAGTGTTATACGTTCCTACTATTACGGTTGATTTTCCAAAACCGAGAATTCTGATGTAGTGGTTCGATCCAAGTGAAAGTATATAAACTTCAGCTTTTGTCCGACCCCTTCATATAAAAAAGGATTTCAGTGAAACATTTTCGGGTTGGAGAAATAGTTCATAAATATTATTTAGTTTGTAAATATGACCTGGGGGTTGATTCCAAGTCAAGTCGACTCGTTTTCCGATGAAAGTGAGCCGTGGATTGACAGTAGTTTGTAAAAGGAGAAACACCACCAGCCTCGTGCTGTTTGACCTTTGAGATCACAATGAAGCTGTTCAGGAACTGAGACACACCCTAGTTTAACTGGCATGTATACCAAACTCAGTTTGTCTCCAATTGACTGAGGTATATTAAAACACATAAAGTTACAGCAGCAAAACATTTGCCGCCTAAATAGCTTTTGTGTTGTTGTTTTTGTCGCCTTATCTTGGCACCCGCCCTTTCCGTTCTGAGTTAATGTAATGTCGTTTCACTTGTGGGGGAGCGTGTCTTTGTATTTGGGGGAATTGAGTCGCAATAGGGGATGAGTCGCAATATGTCATCCTATTTAGGGGGAGTTCACTCGTATTCGGGGGGAGTGTGTTCATTTTCGGGGTAATTTGTTTATGTGCGGGAAGGTTAGTCGTATTTGGGGGAACGTGTGTTAATTATTGGGGAAATATTTTTTATATTGGGGGAGCAAGTTCATTTGGGGGAAGGTTAGTCGTATTTGGGGGAATGTGTGTTAATTATTGGGGAAATAATTTTTATATTGTCTCGTGTAGCAAGTATTTGCGAAAAAAAACAAGGGTTTATTTTAAATTGTCACGGTTGTGGTGAGTTGTGTTCTACACTGGGTGTTTAGTGGAGTGCACTTCCTGTGTTTTGATTGTTGAGTTGAGCAGTTAGTAATTAGCAGTGGGTTATTTATGTTTCCCTGTTTAGTGTCACAGTTGTTGGATATTATATAACAAATGCAAATACATATGGAGTTTTTATCATTTCATAGAAAAGTGCAATTTCAACTATCCCAACAGAAGGGTGAGCAGTCCCAAATCACAATCTCTGTTAAAATTTTATTGGAATACACTTTGAATGGACAAGAATCTAATGCCAACTTATTTTCATGAATGGTTTTCTAATTGAGTGTTAACAACCATTAACTGTTTTTGTTGGGTGTTTAATTCTTGTTAGCGAGTGGACAATTAATTCAAGGTCTTATGTTTTAGAATATTTTGAAAAAAATGGATATTTGTTTGTATTTTGTTTTGTACCTGGTATACTAATCACAGTACATACGATATCCTTAGCGTCACCAGCACGGTAGGATTAGATTTGTCTAAACTATATAAATTAAGTAAACAAGCCAATAGAACCGTAAAAAAGGGAACAAAGGTATTTAGCATTAATGATAGCTGGCTTCACATCATATTACCACTGGTGCTGGGTAAATATAGGACACTGAATAGCTACCAGGCTTGTGAGCTTACAGCCCCTGGCTATCAAGTAAAGGCATAACGTATGTTAACTCGTACTAGTGGAAATAGTTAGTGGCTCAAACTGCAACGAAATGAAGCTGCAGCACATGCTTGAGTGCATCCTCCATCATGACATCACTCACACTAATCAATTAAAGAGAGAACTTCAAATCAAGTGTTATAGGAAACATTCAAAATATATATTTATATATACTTAGACATTATTTTAAAATGAAACATTCCTGTGAAATGGCATGGGGTAAATGTATCTCATTGTTCTGTATTAATATATGAAATCCTATTCATGCTCATTGTTGCATTTACAGTGGATATGAAAAGTCTACACACATACTAATAGACACCTACCCAAAAAGACTGAGTGCTGTAATAAAACCTAAAGGTGCTTGAACAAAGTATTAGTTTAAGGGTGTGTGCACGTTTATGCAACAAGGTTATTTTTTTCCCGGTTATAGATCACTATCACGGATTGGTGAGCTGTGTTGTTTCAAACCAGTTAGTGTTTTTTTGCTGTTCACAATTTGTTTTACTTTAAACAAACCAGTTTTTGAACGGATTACCTTGCTCTGCATATGCCTTTCCAACACTACACCCTTGGTTTCAAGACAATCACATTAAAGGTGGAAGAAGTTCTGACATGATACATCTTTGTTTAATTTTAACACAGGGTGTGTAGACTTTTCATATCCCCTGTAAATCACTTCTCCTTCAGACTTTTTTAAATCTGTGTCACAGGAAAGTGTGGCATACACATTTTATCATTTCGGGGGAATATTGGTCCGTTGTCAAGAGCCTTGTGATCAGGTTCTAGGTGAGGGAACATAGGAGTGGATTCACAGGGACCATTGGCATGGTGGGGCCCACTGGTCATAATCTTGTCAATGTTGTCTATGGGTCAGGGGGCCCAGGCATATTTATTTTCAGGGTTCTCAGGAGTTCTGGCCATGGCCCTGCTTGTGAGAATTCCTGTAAATATAAACTAATAAGCCAAACCATTGTGGCTAACCAAAGGTAAAGCGAATAGCATTAATCAATTCAATTAATTAAACAATCTCCAAACAAGGGCACATCATGTCAAGGTCTGGGTAGATTAGATATTAAGGGAACAATCTGGGGTCCGTTTCAGAAAGGAGGTTTAGTGAAAACTCTGAGTTTGTTTACACTGAGATGAGGGAAACACTGAGTTTTCTGTTTCAGAAAGGAAGGTAACTTAACCTCAGAGTCAGTTACTATGGTAACTAAGTCTGTGAACCTAACCTGGTCGGGAGCAGTTTTTCTTCAATAAACCTGTAGTTTCTCTCAGTCTCCTCCCTCTGACACAGCGCTCTTTCATTTCATTTTTAATTTATTCAGTCTGTATTTTAGCGCAGTGTTGTCATCTGCATGAATAAAATAGGATTGTTATATTAACTTACTTAGGTGACGTTAAAGATGAAAGGTTTTTATCTCGAACATGACATGTCCTTTGTGTTACACGATCCTGCAGATGAAGAAACTGTATTACTTGACTTAAACATACGTCGGTAGATTATATTGAGGAAACCCGACTAGATGTATTTTAATTTCCAGATAACTTCCTATCGGAGCGGTAGTTTTTCTTTACAGTCTATCAGATGTAGCTACATAACCTTATCTATCCTCATATAACTAATGTAACCCATTGTGGACATGCTCTTACATCCGAGCAGATTATTTGTGTCGCATTACGTTTTTTGCAAACGTCAGTTTTAGGGCAGTATTACAGCCACTGTATGCAGAGCCGTTATATTAAACGTGTTTGTAGTGTTCCCTGGACACAAACCAGTGAGAGACATTAAAGAGGAGGTCCACAGCATTGCAGGTGAATAATGCAAAACCCTTTACAATTGTCATGGTTCCCTCCCTCTGTCCCTCTCTATGCGGGAGTTGGCACTCCCCCGACCAGCAGAGAGAGGGAGTAATCACAGACATTCTAGACACCTGAGTTTTTCCCACACCTGGGTTCAGGTTTTCATTAGTGTCCCTATTTAGTTCTGTGCTTATCAGTTGTTTAGTGTCGGGACATTAATTCAAGGTATGTGGTGTTTAGGATTTTAGTTGTGCTGTTATGATTTAATGCAGGAGTGTTTGCATGTTGTTTAGACCAAGTTAGAGTTGGTAATGTGAACATTCAGTTTTGTTGTTGATGGGTTGGGTTTTATGTATACCGGGTTATTTGCACGTTCTGGTTTATGTTCCTTGTGTATGAGTTTCCTCTGTCTGATTTTGTGTTTTGTTAATTCAAGTTCCCAGTTCTTGTGCCTGTCTTGCCTGTCCTGGATGAATAAAACCCATTGTAAAAAACAAGTTCTCTGCGCTTGTGTCCTCTGTCGGCTTGAGAGCCGAACCCTGACAGTATGTCCCGACCATCAAGGACGCAGCGGAGAAAGAAGGTCTGTTCATGGGCAGATGAACAGCCTGTCGAGATACCGTCTTGTTATCGCCGGCGCGCGATACGACCTGGACCACCTCTCCCTCCACGACCATCTGCTCCACCGCCTGTCTGGATACCCGCAGACTACGGAGCAGTGCGGAATGGGAGAGAGACAATCTATTCTGAGTCGGAGGAGGAGTACCCGGAGGAGAAATATGGCTGGGATTCCTACATCCTCCGGCTGGCATCCCGTTGCCTCCAGTTGTTCGATCATCAACTCCCCGCAGCTAAGAAGGGCTGCCGCCCGCAGCTAAAGAAGGTTGCCGCCCGCAGCTGAAGAAGGCTGCCGCCCGCAGCTAAAGATGGCTGCCGCCCCGCAGCTGAAGATGGCTGCCGCCCCGCAGCTGAAGATGGCTGCCGCCCCGCAGCTGAAGATGGCTGCCGCCCCGCAGCTGAAGATGGCTGCCGCCCCGCAGCTGAAGATGGCTGCCGCCCCGCAGCTGAAGATGGCTGCCGCCCCGCAGCTGAAGATGGCTGCCGCCCCGCAGCTGAAGATGGCTGCCGCCCCGCAGCTGAAGATGGCTGCCGCCCCGCAGCTGAAGATGGCTGCCGCCCCGCAGCTGAAGATGGCTGCCGCCCCGCAGCTGAAGATGGCTGCCGCCCCGCAGCTGAAGATGGCTGCCGCCCAGCAGCTGAAGATGGCTGCCGCCCAGCAGCTGAAGATGGCTGCTGCCCAGCAGTTTGAGATGGCGTCCAATCCCCTGGCCCAGAGATCGGTCTCCGTTCAGTCCACCACACCAGTTCCCTCTCAGGCACTCCTGGCCATAGACGAGGCACTACGGAAGGACTGGGAGGTCCTCATTGACTTAATGGTCTGGATGAAGGAGACAGGAGTTGACGAGGAGGAGGAAGAGAGGTGTTACAGCGAGTTCTTCGCATGGAAGGATTACAAGGGGGAGCTTTCTCGTCCGGCTCTGGACTACCTATTGCCACGGTTGTTCTGCCGGGCACCACACCTCCTCCAGGTCCCTGTTTCGGAGCCAGTCCAAGTCCCTTTTGAGCCTGCCCCAGTCCCCTCTGAGCCTGCCCCAGTCCCCTCTGAGCCTGCCCCAGTCCCCTCTGAGCCTGCCCCAGTCCCCTCTGAGCCTGCCCCAGTCCCCTCTGAGCCTGCCCCAGTCCCCTCTGAGCCTGCCCCAGTCCCCTCTGAGCCTGCCCCAGTCCCCTCTGAGCCTGCCCCAGTCCCCTCTGAGCCTGCCCCAGTCCCCTCTGAGCCTGCCCCAGTCCCCTCTGAGCCTGCCCCAGTCCCCTCTGAGCCTGCCCCAGTCCCCTCTGAGCCTGCCCCAGTCCCCTCTGAGCCTGCCCCAGTCCCCTCTGAGCCTGCCCCAGTCCCCTCTGAGCCTGCCCCAGTCCCCTCTGAGCCTGCCCCAGTCCCCTCTGAGCCTGCCCCAGTCCCCTCTGAGCCTGAGCTCACTCCCGTCCCTGAGCTCACTCCCGTCCCTGAGCTCACTCCCGTCCCTGAGCTCACTCCCGTCCCTGAGCTCACTCCCGTCCCTGAGCTCACTCCCGTCCCTGAGCTCACTCCCGTCCCTGAGCTCACTCCCGTCCCTGAGCTCACTCCCGTCCCTGAGCTCACTCCCGTCCCTGAGCTCACTCCCGTCCAGCCAGTGTCCGTCCCCCAGCCCGAGCCAGTGTCCGTCCCCCAGCCCGAGCCCCGTCTTGTCCTCGAGGCCGTCACCCTGCCTAAGCCTGTTCCCGGGGCTAAGACTATTCCCTGTCCTCCGGCGCGGCCACCTGACCCGTGTCCTCCGGCGCGGCCACCTGACCCGTGTCCTCCGGCGCGGCCACCTGACCCGTGTCCTCCGGCGCGGCCACCTGACCCGTGTCCTCCGGCGCGGCCTCCTGACCCGTGTCCTCCGGCGCGGCCTCCTGACCCGTGTCCTCCGGCGCGGCCTCCTGACCCGTGCCCTCCGGCGCGGCCTCCTGACCCGTGCCCTCCGGCGCGGCCTCCTGACCCGCTTCCTCCGGGCCGGCCTCCTGACCCGCTTCCTCCGGGCCGGCCTCGTGACCCTCTTCCGCCCGTACGGCCTCCTGACCCTCTTCCGCCCGTACGAGCCTCCGCTCCGCCTACGCCCGTCCGGCCGCCTGACCCGCATCCGCCTGTCCGGGCCTCCGCTCCCCCTCAGCCAGTCCGGCTTCCTGACCCGTCATCACCGGTACGCCCTCTAAACCCGTTCTGTGATCTGTCCTCTCCCTGGGGGCTTCTGGGGTCGCTTAGTTCTGCCCTGCCCAAGACCAGTTCTCTCTGCCCTGCCCGAGACCAGTTCTATCTGTCCTGCCCCGTAGCCTGTGACTCATTGTCGCCTCCTTCCCTCCCCACCTCCTCTACCGCCTCCCCGTCACTGAGTCTACTTCCCGGTCTGGTTCAGGACTATGATCGGCGGAGACCGGGGGGGCCGCTTGGACCGCCCAGTGGCGGTCGTGGGGGAGGGGGTACTGTCATGGTTCCCTCCCTCTGTCCCTCTCTATGCGGGAGTTGGCACTCCCCCGACCAGCAGAGAGAGGGAGTAATCACAGACATTCTAGACACCTGAGTTTTTCCCACACCTGGGTTCAGGTTTTCATTAGTGTCCCTATTTAGTTCTGTGCTTATCAGTTGTTTAGTGTCGGGACATTAATTCAAGGTATGTGGTGTTTAGGATTTTAGTTGTGCTGTTATGATTTAATGCAGGAGTGTTTGCATGTTGTTTAGACCAAGTTAGAGTTGGTAATGTGAACATTCAGTTTTGTTGTTGATGGGTTGGGTTTTATGTATACCGGGTTATTTGCACGTTCTGGTTTATGTTCCTTGTGTATGAGTTTCCTCTGTCTGATTTTGTGTTTTGTTAATTCAAGTTCCCAGTTCTTGTGCCTGTCTTGCCTGTCCTGGATGAATAAAACCCATTGTAAAAAACAAGTTCTCTGCGCTTGTGTCCTCTGTCGGCTTGAGAGCCGAACCCTGACAACAATGAATAGTTATTAATTATAATTCGGTTAATAACATGGTGCTGCAAGATCAGACTGGTATAAATTATTTGAATTTATTTTAGGATTTCCTAATGCGATTGGCTGCATTGATGGCACACAAATGTGTTTTTCACCCGCAGGATTGCAGCTAAATGAAATAGATTATAGCGTCAAAACCATTCCACCAGTTTTTACCAGTAACACGTGTGATAAAATATGAGCATGGGTGTGTTTCAGGCATGTGTATAGTTTGTTCTAACAGTGTCAAAAAAAATGGGTTCAATGGGTTGGATGCAAAAGAAATGGGTCAAGACCTGAGCGACTTTGACAAGGGAAAAAATCTGATGGCGAGACGGGTAGGTTAGCATCTCTGAAATGGCAAGGCTTGTCGGGTGCTCCCGGTCAGCAGCGTGAGTACCTACTGACAGTGGTCATATAGGAGGGCCAAAAAACAATTCGTTGTCAGCCTGTGGGGCGCCCAGGTTGTTGTAAGGCTCACCTACAATGAGCACACAAGCGCTAAAACTGGACCTTAGAGCAGCAGAGGATGGTGGCCATGTCCGATGAGTCCCGTTTCCTTTTACATCACGTGGTCGGCCGTGCACGTGTGCGCCGTTTACCTGGGAGAGTACTGGCACCAAAATGCCATGTGGGAAGACGACAGGACAATGGAAAGAATGTGATGGTCTGAGGAATGTTCTGCTGGGAAACACATAGTTGCAGTCCAGCTACACCCCTTCACAGCTATGGTATTCTCTGAAAGCAGTGGGCTCTTTCAGAAATTTGGCTCATCTGTGTATATTCCACTAAGTTCCCAGACACTAAGCCTAATGCCCAATGCACACGGGTTTGATACATTTTAACAAATGTGTGCAATGATGGCTAATTAAGGGATGATTAATAGCAGGTTTTATTGTATTCCACAATAAACTCTTTCGGTTTGTCAAATCAATAAACGTTGGTGCCATCAATGAAAAGTGTATGTCTTCTATACGATTAACCAAGCAAATAGAGAATAACTTGGGAAAATGACAGTGATGGGCATCCAACAGCTTTACAACGTGGTTTTCGATTAATAATAGTAAGAAAATAATGAACTCGCTATTTTAAATTCACATTCCCTGTCAATAACCTGGTCCAGTTTTCTGCGTCACATGCCATTTCAATGACGTGAAGAATCGACGGACACGACGGAATTTGATTAAAGAAAAATTATTTCGTCTGGTAAACAACACAACACGCAAATAGTGTTGTATAGAAATAGAAATAGTGTTGTTATATTGATGTCACGCGTCTCAGGTCTTTGTTGCCCCTCCCTCTTCCCCCGAGGTCTTTCTTGCCCCTCCCTCTTTCCCCCGAGGTCTTTCTTGCCCCTCCCTCTTTCCCCCCGAGGTCTTTCTTGCCCCTCCTTCCCCCTGAGAGAACCAGGCGATTTACAGGAAGTGGCCACGCGTGTTTTGGAAAGACTTTCTCTACTCGCCCTATATAGCCCAGCTCATTCACAGTCCAGGTCGGTGTTACCAGTGGAGAAATACGGTATAGCTCTTGGGTTGATTTAGAGCATAAACGCATAAACGTGTGGTTGCTTCAAGTCGGAAAGGATGGAATTGGTCACGTTGTTGTTGTTAATAATTGCTGTAAGTATTACTGTACCGAGTCTATTCATATTGTTGTTAATTATAATCATTACAATCTTGTATTGTTTTCTTGATATCTTCCTAGTTATTAGTTTACTGTACATTTATATGGATCGCACTGACGTCATGTGTAGTATGTAACCTTGTATCATGATGGTTCTGTTTTATCAAGCAGTCTGAAATAAATGTAAAACAATGACTATTTAGACAATGTTTCATACATGTTTGTACGTTTGATATAAAGAATACAACAATGTAGTTTCGATTTCACTTTAAGGGCAATCACTAAACGAGTATAAGGCTTATTTTAAGCTGTATTGCCTCGCTGTTTAGTTAATATACTTGTTACAGTACGTGTCTCTTTTAAGTTTCAGACGTTGACGGAACTAGAAAAGTGAAAGTGAAAAATGGTCGAAAAGCTAGGTTCTTTCCGTGCCTTCTGGTTATGAGTGGGGGGTTTCTCTTATTTACAGATTGTTCCCGTAGTTTATTGCTGTGATCCCAATACCCAGTATGAGAAGTATGGGGACTGTTGTAGCATGTGCGGGCCAGGTATGGTAAACATTATTATTATTATAATTATTATATATATATATATATATATTATTGATATCTGAACCTCTACTAGTACTCTTACGTGAGAAAATACGTTGAATGGTGTGGATTAGAAAGACCCTGTCTGATATATTTTTAACTACGATATATTATTTACCCAAATGACCCTACTTGTTGGAATAAATTCACTTTTCTTTAAACAGGGACAAGGGTGTCATCCCCGGACAGTAATTGTTTCGATCCAATTTGCATTGACTGCGTAGTAGGTGAATACCAGCCAGAATACACAAAGGAGACTAAGTGCAAACTACAACCAGTCTGTGACAAAAGTGAGGCATTGTTAACCCTTTACACAATACATGACATTTCTGTTAATATGCATTATTGGCTTGTTGTGACTGTTATTTGCTTCTTTTCACAGATGTAAACTTTGAGGTAAAAAAAAAAACGTCCATGACAAGCCTCAGCCCATGTCAGTGTAAAGCTGGACACCATTGTTCCAGTACAGAATGCCTGACATGTGTACCACATACCAAATGTGGACCTGGGCAGGAGATACAAACCAGAGGTAAGAATGAACACCCAGAAACCCATTTAAAAAAGGAATTGATGTATTGAGCAGTCAGCACTTGGCAACTGTAATTAGCCAAAACAACATGTGTCAAGCTCAGTAAAAAGTGTGTGATTTCAATGCATTGTTATTTGGAATGTTTAATCGGGGAGAGATCGCCAGCTATGCAATTAAAGGTTTAGAAATGGGACCAGGCCTACTTTCTTTATGTAGGTAAGGCATGTGTATCTCGTAGAAACAAAACACAAGCTGTCTCTCATCTAGTGTTCAGCCTCTGATCTGTTTGGGTGAATACATGTATGACATATGTGTAATAAGTCTATAATGCTCAAGGATTAGCATAAGAACTAGTGTGGGAAAAGTTGATATTCTGGGAATTGCTGTTTATTAACACATTCAGCTGCTATCCATGTAATCTCTGTGACTAGCAGAATTTGTTTATATGTTTATAATACCACACAAATGGGACGGGGAAAAACTGAGGTAAATGATCAAGAATGCAGCCCAGACCAATTAAGACAGGAAAAATATTTCAGGCTATATGTTAGGACAAACCATAGCAGCATTCATTTATGTTTACATTTTTAATTTACTAAGCCAGAAACATTAACAAAAGAGGGAAAAACTTGCCAAAAATGCATACTGTTCCTACTCCAGATGCATTCCACTTGTACTGCCATCTGAATATTTGCACTTTTGTTACATTGTTAAACTCCTAAATTGCACATCACTACATTGTCCTTCATTTCATTTAATAGGCTCACAGATTAGAGAATTCTGCACATTTATACACTGCTTTGCATATTATTTTTGCACTTCTCTTTTTGCACTTCTGGTTAGATGTGAACTACATTTTGTACTTCTGTACTTGTACTGTTCAATCACAATAATAAAGTTGAATCTAATCTAAATAGAATTATCTAGTATAATTTTACACTTGGGAGCCTACTACACATTTAAATATGGTCTTGATTCATTGAATTACATTGTTTTGTGGTCATTGATACACTGTAAATGTTCTCAGGTGACCACATCCGAGATACAGTTTGTCAAACTTGTCCTGCAAATACCTTTTCCAATGGCAGCGCTGCAGATGATGTGTGTACGCAATGGACAGAGTGAGCACTTGTTTGATGCATTTTAAAGAGTAATTTTAAGAAATGTAATTGTAGCCATTGTTTTCCTTACTTTTTGATATGTGACCAGTTCTTTACAATAACTGCCATGTAAACATAATATTTATTTAAATCCCAACTTATGTTATTCAGATGCAAATCTGGATTCATCACACAGGCCACTGGAACCCCAACCTCAGACAGGGTCTGTGGTAAGTACGGGGTCCTCATGATGAACCCAGAACAACAATTGCATTCAACTTACTTAATAAACAGAGTAGATTCAGGAATGTCTGGAGTCAAAGTTTTTTTTTTTTGCTATTCATTCAGACATTTCAGCCAATTCCACCACCGGCCATTCTCCCCTCATAGTCTCTTGACTCATATAGTTCTTTCTGTTAACTGTAATCTATTGCACACTTAAGCCAACACAACTCTCTGTTTCTGAATTTTAGGTTTATTCTTCAGGAGCAGAATAGCATACATGCAGCTTTTTCTTAGCTCTTTTTTAGCTCATATTCAGCAAACAAGTAGAGAATGTATTCCAGATCTTTATCTCTGGCAAAGAGGTTCCGTGGGGGCAGGTCGACGAACTCTGTGTCTGTAACCCAAGTCTATTTACAATGTAAATGTGTGAACTGCAAAAAGCACTGCATTATTATACATTGACCATCACTTCCTCAAATTTGTTTTTTTCTGTTTAATTCTCCCTCATGGTATTATACAGTAGAACTCAAACCGCATTACTGAAAACGAAACTTGTCACGTTGCTTGAATCGCAGATAGTTGTGGTTGGTTGGTTGTCAGTAGTTTGTAAAAACGTGTAAGTGAAGTTTTCTTATTTCTCTCACAGTGCCAGCACCCACTTCCTATACAATACAAATAACTGGAATTGTCTTAGGGATTATATTGTCCCTGGTGATAATCGTTCTCATTTGGAAGAAAAGAGGTATATATCACTACTTTTATCTTTTTATTTATCTTTACATAAGATCTTTGTTTAACTTGTTGTATGTTTTGCAGAGAGACTTCGTGATGCCTACCATAAAGCAATGGTACGTAATTCACAAACCCTTCTATTAGCCAAGTATGTAATACTGCTGTGATACTGTTCAATGTAGACACACGTATGAATGTATACATTATGTCTTTCCTCCTATAGGAAACCTGCATGGAGTGTCTGAGGTCAAACTGCTTTCCTACGCAAGCAGGCAACAAAGACGGTAGAAATGCAGAAGGACACGAAGAGCACTTAGAACAACTTCAACCAATTATCGAAACTCTACCAGAACAATGCCCAGGTCCACAAACGCCAGTCGAGGATGATGTAAATGATTCACAGGATAGGTCCTACTCCGTACCCCAAGAAATGACAGAGAATGGACACGTGGTGGCGCAAGAGGAGGGTAAAGCCCACCACACCTCTGTCTGCGATTCACAAATGTCCGTCGTCATCTCTTTATAAACTGCAGCACTACCTGGCATCACCTGTTGTCCGATGGGACTGTACAAAAGTGTTTTCAGTTTCAACGTTGCGTAATGGCCCTCGGAGAGCGGCCGGAGTTTCATGGACATTTTTTTCACAACCACGGCGATGAAAGGAATGTTTCTGGTTGGTTTTTGTACATTATGAACTGTTCTAAAATGTATAGATTTTAGAACGTCATTGTTTTTACGTGTTATCATTAAAACAATCAGATACTCTCATTTGTAAAAGAGGGAGGTTGTGCTTTACTGCAGCCAGCGCTTTCTGAATGACTCTAACTAAGACTCTGGATGCTGCAGTATCATTCAGTCGGTGGAATTCATCTTGTGGTGGGTTTGTTTTCACTTTTATATAATAACAAAACATGTTTATATTATACCCAGCAATTGCATTAATCAATGTTGTGCTTGATGTAAAGTTATTACACTTTTTTTTGCAACTATTGAGTCTGTGTTTAAGATTTGGTTAAGAAGGAACAACAGCTTTTGGGCTAATCTAAATTCTAATTACGCCTGGATTAATACAACAGCCCTTTAAAATTACATGAAAACCTGTGTGAGTCTGTGATTTACCGGGTTTGCCCAGGTGTGTCGTACACACACACACACACACACACACACACATCTGCCTTTAACTTACTTGAATTGAGAAGAGCCTGTTAATGTAATTGTGAGACATTATCTTATATTGTCTGTCTGTGTTACCCCAACACACACACTATTTCCACTGTGAAGGTTAGAAACATCAGTGGTTATTCTTAATAAAGACCTGATTATAGGAATTATAAATAGTTTCACTCAGTTTTAATTTAATCTCATGCATCTCCTGTGGCCAAAGTAGCTGTCTACAGCAAAATTTAATCTGGCTAGGTTTGGTTCTTGGAGGTTGTAGGTTCTTGGAGTTTATCATTTTCTCTGAAACCTTGTACGTTCCTCAAAAAAAGATTTGTGTACTATCTATTTTTGTTACTCAAAGCAGCATCAGCATTTTTCAGGGACCTCAAACAAGAAATGCTCTATAGGCCCTCGATGTAACTTTTTTGGTATAATAAAATTGTCTCGTTTAAATGCGTATTAAATTATAGCAAAATACATGAGAATTTTAAATAATTAAGTTATTGCCTTGTTTAAGATCGGGAATTCAAATGTAGTCTGGTAGATGCATCAGCATTCTCGCCTGGAATTCAATGAAAAACAGTAGAACACGTGGAAAAAAATCTACATTTATGGGGATTTTATTTTAACAAAATATGTTTTCATGATAAGAAAAATGAAATTATAATTTACAAATTGTTCTTTGAAAATATATTTAGTCTACACGACATAACATGTTATTTTAAGTAATACACCTTGTAAACGTGAACAAGTAGACCCACTCCAGTCCATAGAGTTTGGCATTTTAAAGTGCAAAATATGTAAACATATGTCCTTGACCATTTATAACTGGTATGTTATAAAATATCGTGAGCCGGGTATGTGGGAATATACAGTCCGTTCCTTGATGCCCATTCTGCCCAGAATTTGTCAACTTTTGTGCCAGGGTTGCAGGCACTGTCCTGGGGCTTTCTCACAGTTTCCGAGGTCGCTGTTTCTGCCAGGGACCATATTTTCGGCTTTTCACACTCAACCTTAACCTTTAGTCGAGATGGAGAAGTGTCACACAGTGTTGCACCCCCATTGTCTCTCTGGTTGTTGGATAATTCCACCAGACGCGCATCCACCGGTTCTGGCGTTGGGTTGGTGGTTCTATGTCCAATATCCTCCTTCTCGTCTAGGCTCTCGGGATCTATCTCATCTTCGTCATTTAAACGACTTTTCTGCAGAGAGCCTTCTACCTCCTCTTCGTCGCTCTCGCACTCATCGTCGGATTTGTCTTTTGACGCCCAGCTCACCCTGTTCTCCTTCTTGAGTCGCCGCCTGGCATTGGCGAACCAGGTGGACACCTGCGTGAGACTCATCTTGGTCACGATGGCCAGCATGATCTTCTCGCCCTTGGTGGGATACGGGTTCTTCAGGTGCTCGTTGAGCCATGCCTTGAGCGCGCTGGTGCTCTCCCGGGTAGCCACCTTGGCGACTCGGCTCGGGTCCTCCGTTGCGCCCAGTCGGTAATGCGGGAAAAACGGAGCAGCACCTCGGCCGAGAAGCGCTTGATGATACGGAGACACCGATTTGAGGTCGAAAGAGTTGTTCTGAAAACATCACGGACGTGAATTAGATTGAGCGTTTTATTTGTGCCACCGACCATATTGACCAGAACAGATGCAATGCGTAATTACGCATTAGGTTTATCGGCGTGTAAAAGGTTATTCCCTCTACATTGAAATTATAAACAACAGATATATACGTATATTACAATAGCCATGCATGCATATCGGTTAAATGTACAACACATACAACATATTATGATAAAATAACTTACCATGTGAGTCATGTGTCTGTGGGTTGGATATGGGATAAAGTTGTATCCCTGTAGTCCTGAATATGCCAAAGGTATCCCAGCCATCGCGGCGAGATGAGTGGCGTGTTGCTGTTGCATGCCAGGTGGACATCCCAAAACTGGTATCTGATATCCGGGGTGCATGTTGATGTTTCTCTCAACGAAGAAGTTGGCAAGTCCAGTTTGTGACGAAGGCATCCTTGCGTACAAACATCAGCGCCAGAATGACATTGCGTCCAGCCTCTCCGCCTCCAGATATACCCCCATCCTGTCCTGCATGGGCGGGCCTTAGTGGATACCCCCATCCTGCCCTGCATGGGCGGGCCTTAGTGGTGGTGACTGACAGATATACGCTCCAAAGGCATCGCTTTCACTCACACCTAATCCCATCAAAGGAGAACTCCGCTGTTCCTTTTAACAGGTCCTTAAAGGCGCTAAATAGCCGACCTCAGTTCACAAACCAATCATTTCTGTAGTGAGAGACGAATAATTAAACTTGATTTTAAATCCACCGTTTTCTGTCTGATGCGGCCGATAGGCTTCTGATCTAGACACTCATAATGACCTTAATTCTCTACCTTTTGCTGTCACAACATGGTCGATAAGGTTGGATTTTTAATATTTCCAAAATGTCCCCATAAACCGAAGTTAGACCTAAAAGTTTTTCGAGGATCCAAAAACTTCACATTGTAATTCTTAAATGTATCAATGTTCATCTGTCCACATCATTTAAGTCGACTATGAATTGTACAGTTATATGAGGTAGTTATTTAAACACAAATTAAAACCGCCTGAATTTAAGTTATAAACCAAACTCATATTGGCCTAACTATAGTTCCTTAAATATAAAGTTAAAAAAAAAATATTTAAGAAAACAACCGATATTAAAATAAAATTAAAAGACCGACGACTTTAATAAGATAAACAGTCAGATCCATGCCTATATCTCGTCTGATGGGCTGCCGGTTTTTTATTGAGAAGCAAGTTTAAGCATAGAGCTGTTAATTGAATTAGCCAATTAGTATAATGACCTTATAACATATTAGACCATTGACTGAAACTGTGATCTTATATGGCGTAAATCGATTTGTCTGATGTTTCTTCTAATAATTGTCTTTTGAATTCGGAACCATAGGTGTTTTAATCTATACCCTCAACAACAACAGGAACTGTATTTATATGCTGATATATTATAATATTCAACAATCACATTGTACTATCTATAAAAAAAAAATCGTATAAGATTCCACTGTATTATTACTTGACTATTTATGTTTAACAAATATCCTATAAATGTTTAGGAGGTCAGTAGGTCAATTGCTCAGCTGCCATCCCGGTGACTGTAATTGTTAATTTAATGTGATTGAACAATAACACACGTCCCATTACATGTTGGATGGTTTGGTTGTGACTCATATCATTTGAATGGGGCTAATTAAAGGCGGTTAAGTGGAACAGGTGTTGACTAATGTATATGATAATTATGAGATAACAAATGGTAATTTGGGGACGTGGAGTGATTGTTAAAGATAGGTGAGGAAGATTACAATACTTATTTCACTCCGCCCTTTCATGTACTCCAAAAGGACATCGGTTGAAGGAGACGTTTTTACATTACCTGGTTTAGTTTGTAAGCTATCGGAGTTACAAATCCGCATCTGAAAGAATATGTTGTTAAAGATTTGAGGCGAGGGAATCGGTCTATATGTGACTCTTATCAAGAGACAACGCGTTTAAAGCCGGACGATCCAAATTATCACTTTATTTATACTAACACGGTTTTATGTAAGATAAATACACTGTCAGAAAAAATTTGCAAAATTTGTACCTTTAGGGGTACAACGGCTTGTCACTGGGGCAGTACCCTCAAGGGTACACCCGTTGTACCCTTTCACATGGGTACATAGAAGTACCCTTGCAGTATGTACCTTTCAAAGACAAATATGTACCTCTGGTGACAGAAGTGTACCTTTTAAGGATACTGCACCAGTGACGAACATTTTGTACCTTATGATGGCAAATTTGTACTCCATACAGCACATTAAAAATGACAGAATGCTCTTTATCATTCATTAAACATTAAAATTTATTACATTCAATTTTTTTACAGGATGAATATTTTAAGCACTTTCACAATGCGTCAAAAGATGCATATATTGAGCAATTTTACTTCAACTATTTATACTCTAAGGAAAAATTATAAACAGTAAGAATATCAAGCTTAATATTATATTAAGCTTTTTTTCAAAATCAGTACAATACATTTCATATTAACCTTTTTTTACCATGCAGTAAAGCATGTTAACATCAAGAATAACAAAGAAATTAAAACATTTTCAAACCAGTACTATATCTCATTGTAAGTACATTTTACTACTTTTAAAACAGTTTTAAACATCAAGAATCACAAAAAAAATCTTTTTTTTTTTTTTAAATCAGTGCTAGATCTCATTTTAAGTGCTACTTTTAAAACAAAAGCAATTAACCACAAAGCAATCTTTTTTCCAACAGTACACATTTCATTAACTGTAATTTTTATACCCTGAAACATTTCTTTCACCAAACACAGCTGTACACATTTAATTTGAACTTTTTAAACATTCTTGAGGATCACAAACAATTGATCATCAGCAGAGTATGTGTCAAGGGCCTGAAAGTCTATCTCTTGCCCTGGTTTTATAATACTCCATTCAAAGTCAACTTTGACTGTGTACGCATGAAAGTGTGAATCAATTTCCTCAAAATCATCATCCATGTATTCAGTAGCATCCCTATCGTCATGAGGTAGAACAAGCTTCCTATGTTTACGATAGACATGACGCCTGAAAGACTCAAATACTGTAAAAGATGACTTGTAATTATTCAGTCCACAAGTGATGCTAAAATTGGGTTCATGGTTGTGAACCAGACCAACATGTTGAATGAGTTTCATTAAGGTGAAGGTTTTTCTTCTACACCTTGTGCATCGATATGGTTGTGGCATTTTCAGCACAGGATATTAATTATTCGGGTGACAGTTATTGGAAGGGGCTTGCCACCCACCTCAATAATTTTTGCTATGGCATGCTGCAGGAAGGTCAGTGTATTCTTCATGTAGGGTGGATAAGCCAAGTTGAAAACATAGTAGGCACTGAAGGCTGCAAGTGTTCCTTCTTCAACTCCTGTTCCCCTGCACACCTCCACACCATCAACTTTGACAATGACTTGAAGCCTTTTGGAGAAAGCCATTTTCCAGTCAGTTTCTACCAATTGTATGGTTGGGTATGGAGTATCAGCATCAGACTGTGAGAAGAAAAGAAAACGTTTAAGGGGTCATTAGATGGTTATAAATAACATTATTTTGTGTATTTGGTTTAATGCAACGTTTATGCGGTTTTATGTAAAAAAAAAAGGTCATTATTTTACAGATAATATTTTACACCTTTCTGAAACACATTGTTTTTTTGCAAAGCTCATCGTTCAGAAAAGTGCAGTGTGCTCTGATTGGCCAGCGATCCAGTGCATTGTGATTGGCCCGAATATTCTATCTTTATACATTTGGGTGGTGTTTTGAAACTCTGCCCCCCACAGACTGAGGTAGAGATGTGGGGGTGTGTTTGAATGTGGGGGTGTGTTTGAACAAAGTGTTTCAGGAAGGATGGGCTGAGCCGTAACTTTTACAAAGAATATCTCTTTGGGTTTGAGAGTTTGAGCTTTGTAACTCTGCAGATCTTATACATGCACAAACAGAGAAATTAAAACAAGAAATTGCATCATATGACTCCTTTAAACCTCTATCAGTAAAACAATGCAAAATCTATCAGAACTAAATAACCAGATATGTATCAGAGTATTACAAAATTATGGTTTAACAAATAATTACATACCTCTCCCAATGTGATGAAGCTCTCAACTTTCTCTTTAAAGATGTGGGGCAGCAGAATCAGCGCTGCACGAAAGTCAGAATCTATTGTAAAGAAATATATAAATAAATAACTATTCAATAATTTAATATTATAAACTGCCTGTTTTCGTATTAATTTATTTCCTCCATATTCACCTGGTAGATCTTCTGCAAGCATCTCTTCTCTTGCTTCTTTGTAGATTTTGGCTAATGGAGCATTTCTTTGAACAAGCTGAAGCACCTTTGGCACAATAGTAGTAAAGCCGTCCTTGAAGCGCCGGCTTAAGCTGACAGTTGATGAATGCATTTGGTCAACTTCATCACACAACTGAAATTAGGCAGAAATACAAAGTTAAACATTCACATGAAAAAAGAAATCAGACATTAAAATTCTATGTTGTCTCTGTCATTTCCCTTTAGTAATATCATTGTACAAATATTTCTAAGCTCGAATGCACATATATTTGTTCACCTGAGTGTTAAGAAAATAATGTAAGAGTTGTAACTGTAAACGATCATTTTAGCATACATTTTGCTTACATCAACATTTATTTTAAGCTGAAAACTGATATAATATCGATGATATCACTGACCCCTGAGGGTGTTTTTAAGAAAGGGTATTTCTTAAGTATATCCTCCACAGTCATGCCATTTCTTATCTCCCTTCTTCGCCAAGCAAAAGTTCGCTGCATTCGGTCTTTGACCACCAAGGTGTCTGGTCGCATCTTGCTGTACTGGATATGCAGGACATTCACGTGACCCTCAATAGAGGATACATCCTCACCAATGACAGCAATCTCCTATTGGATCAAATGTATAAGTACAGAATAATAATAGTTAAATTAATAATAATATTTATTAAATAAATCTAAAATTTTAACCAGGGACCTCTGGTTGAGAAATGACAGATGCATTCCTGAACAAAATAATTTTAGAATTATTCCTATAATTCATATAGCCATTCGAGAAAAACAAGATATTGTAATGTTAGTTTTTTTGTTTGTCATGTAGACCAGGGGTCTCCAACCCTGCTCCTGGAGAGCTACTGTCCCGGTGGTTTTCACTCCAACCCTAATTCAGCACAGCTGACTGGAATAATTAGATAGATCATTACTGAATGAGGCTACATATACATGAAGTTGGAATGAAAACACCCAGGACAGTAGCTCTCCAGGACAGGACAGGAACAGGGTTGGAGACCCTGGTGTAGACCTAAGAAACACTGATGAAATTGCAAGTGACTTGAGGACCAAAGCAACATTTTGCAGTCTTTTGGCAGTGAACAAGAAAAAGGATCCTACAGTTTAACCCATTTAGTGTTTAACGGTTTAGTAATAGGAATTACGATTTGTCAATTGTGCAGCCCTAATTGAATTATTCTACAGTTGTAAAATTGTACTGGGCTCTTGAATAAACCTGTTGAACTACAGGAATATACTTACCCTTGACTCAGATCTGCAACAGGCTGTTGGAGATTGTTCAGTGAGTCTCACTCTTGTGTGGCCAAACTTCTCCTTACTCTTTCTTACCTCATCTTCATGGATGAGAGGTGCACGCTCAGATTTAAATTTGCGTTTGAGGGACTGGTGCCAAGTGTGCTGACATATAAGGGGAAAAAATAGTGGTCGATCAGGGAATACAGCAGATAATTTTTTTTTTTTTTTTTATCGCATATAAATAGAATTTACAAACTTCTGTCAAATCGAGAACATATCATTGATGAAACAATATCCTTATGTAACTCCCATTTACACTAGCAAAGTCCTTAACTTACATAGCCATTCCCCTCAAGATCCTTTAGGAAAGGGTATTTCACAATAAGTTCTTTTGCCACCTGCACATATTCTGCATTGGTTGGATACCTGACAGATTAAATTAAAACCAATTGGCGCCTTAGAAACTGGTGATACATTTTTTTTCTTTTATTTGTATTACTTTTAAGCATTGCTTCATTGACATGTATAAAAGTATTTATGTTGCTTTACAAGTTTCTGACTTACATTGTGTGTTCTATCATGGCTTCATGAAGAACTCTAATGATTCTGTGTCTATCCTTAGAGGACTTCTGGCATGGTTCTTTGTCATCAAGCTTGGCCTGAAGATCTCTAGGAAAGGGTGGAATGGCGAATCCAGGAGGCAGTCTACCACTTGTTGTATTTCTGCAGTGAGGATGGGGTAGTAGTTGAGAACTTGCATTAGTAGTATTACTGATAATTAATGGTAATAACTGATTAACTAATTATTTTGTGTTATTGACATTTCACACTAGTTAGATCAGAGCGCAGTGAAAGGGAGTGATTGACAGCTAATACTAACCAACCTAAAGCCTGCTTTAAATTAAGAGCGTTAAGATTAAGTTTAATTGGTTAAATGATAGAACAGTGGACATGTCACTGTATCAGGTCACAGCAATTAGTAATCAGCGAAAATTTGTAGAGAAATGAAAAGTCGCATTTCAACAATTTGCGCTGGCACTGATGCTCCCAAATATATTTTAAGATTGCACAGATTAAATTTCTGACACAATTATCGAGCCTTGTGTTGTGTAGTATATCTAATAAGCCTTTACCGTCAGTACTATAAAGGCCTTATTGGACTTATTGTATTAGAGTCATTATACTGTTTTGGTGATTCACAAGCTATTTTTTTATTTTGTTATTGATGGTTTAATCAGACTACTTTTCTGGTCAGGCAAGTAAAAAATATCTTTCACTTGCCCTTTTAAAAAAGTACACTTGTCCCAGGCAAGTGTTAATGTTGAGCCCTGCATAGGCCACTCTGCATTCTAAGATATCGGCATCAGGCATAAAATAATCAATCTATATCAATCGACCACTAAACATAGGTAAAATATAATACACAATAGTCAATGGTATACTTGCATTTCTGTAGTCGAAGTCTGTTGCTGGGATTCTGCTGGCACTGGTTCCAGTGTTAGTGTTATCACTTCCTTCATCTTATGTAAAAAATTGTTGAACTTGGACTGCTTTTTAAAAGAACCTTGAAATAAATATGAGATCATGTTCTCTGTGAGGCCACACTCTATTGTTTCCCCATCCACCTCATTTTCTAAAAAAAAAAGAAAAAAGAATGATCAATGTGAGCTTAGGTTTTTACAGCAACAATAAAATCAATGTATTTTTAAAAATAATTTTAAACTTTAAATAGAAGAATCAAAAATACACTATAATGGTACATATACACTCTAGGGCTGTAGCGATACACTAATCTCAGTAATGGGTCTGTAAAAAGACACTAAACACTGATAGTGTCCCGAATCCAAACATCCTTTACAAACGTCATCCCTTATGACAAGAAAAGTTTGAGTTGGAAGGAGATAACGCGATGCATTGACATATTACATTGTGAAGGATATGCTACCAGTCTTAAGTAGAAAAAGACCGGCTTTAAAAAGGTGCAGTTGACCGTAAATATCAGCTGTAAATATCAAAAGCCCTACCGCAAATATACACTGATACGAGCGAAAGAGTATTAGAAAAGCTGGCGAATATATTTTTTGACAAAGCCATTTTTTCACGGATACAGCCGTATTGTCATTGGATTCCTGTATCTGCATCCTCATGCATGCTGACCGTCACGTCACCCGGTGGACTGAATACGCAATTTATTTTATTACCAAAAAGTTAAATGTGTATCGATAAAGTATTGCCACAGGAAATATCGCGATTTTATGCTGTATCGATTTTTTCCCCACCCCTAATACACTCTCAGAAGAAGGTACAAAGCTGCCACTGGCACTGTACCCCAAGGTACAAAATCTAAAAGGTACTAATTGTACACTTTAAGTACTGGGCCTAATATATAGAGAGTAACCGTTACCTTTTTTCTGAGTGTATGTATAATTAGAAGCAAACCTATTTAAATTACCTCTCAAAGACTGGAGAGAGACTTATTTCACGAGATTTTGATAAATGGTAAACAATCTTTGATGCTGACGCACTCGATCTCCGAGCCTAAATGCTGCTTACATAGTTCGCTCGTGATGACGGAAAAGACTAATGATTACTCTCATGGACTCTCTAAACTAATATTTTGAACGTTAATTAAACATCTTACGTTACCAAATAAAACTGATATAAATCATATTGACATCCGTAATATTTTTTAAATTCCAGACTGACTAAGAGCGCGGGCTTGCCAGGCAGCGACAACTCGAGGCCGAGGCTTTTTATACGGCCTACCGCTGAACACGGCCGTCATCCAGGCGCAACTCCAGGAGCAAATGGTGAAACTCCTGAAACCCTCCGGAGGGTCTAGTGGACCCGAGTACGCCGACGATGTTCCCTATGCAGCTGTTTCTGCTCTCCAGAGCAAATACGATTAGTGACTCTCTCGATTAATGCTAATGCTAGATAAACTTCTAAAATGATGGCTGCCAACTGTTTGAGACAGCCTTTGAATTTGACGCGCGTATCGCAGTAACTTACACACATTAACGTTAGGAGAAGCGTTAAGATAGAAACAATAACTTCATTGTTGGGAAAAATACAAATAATCGTATTAACATTACGAGTAACATAATGACAATACGTTGGTTATATCAGGTCAGTATTTTTGAAGAAAGGTTTCCCTCACGCGTCAGTAGGCCTAACGCTATGTCAAGTGCACATAAATCGAAACGGAACCAACATATTTTCACAATACTTAAAACTAAAAACATACCTCTGAATTTCTTTGCTTCGTCTTCGGTGATGTTTATTCCGGATTCTTTCAATTTCTCAAGAAGATCCTCCGTCGATAGCGTCGAGAGTGAGACAGCCATCATGGAATAACACACACAATCCACTTCTTCGCGCCCATAAAGGGCACTGCGCGGGTTACAATCCCATTGGCTGGTCAAATGCGTGTACTTGTACTTTGAGGCAAATTAAAAGTTCCCCATATAATTTTCAATAAACGTTGAACAGTTTTCGTCTACATTGCTTTTAAAAAATGCTTTTGCTAAAAAAGATTAGTAAATATGTATTTATTTTAACTTTAAATTAAAACTGAAAACGTATCTAACAAGTTTAAACAGCTATTATGTTACCCAGTTTAACTTTATTATATCTTGCACTATGTTTAATCTTTTTGGGTGATTGACAATTATGTGTTTAATGAATTGTTGAGATCACTGTGGATGCAGAGCTTAAAAAGCTTTTACAATGTTGTGCACTTTCCATGTCACAGATTGTACCTTTGTTTCGGAATTAAATGGTCCAAACATGGACCCTCTGACAGCTGGAAACATATTTGTACCTTTTTCCCCACTAAATGGTACATATTAGTACCCTAAGGTGTAACTATGACCCATTGAGGGTACAACTTCACCATTTGTACCCTAAGTGTTCACAAATGTACCCCAACCGTACCCTTTTTTCTGACAGTGTACCCAAATATCAAAATGTTTAGAAGTCAAATAATTTTAAACCGTAGGATTCCAGCATTATCGTCTTACACATCATTATAAAAAATAAACCTACAATAAAAATATAAATTACATTAAAGCATCTTGTTTTAAATACATTACATCAATAATCAGTAGCAGGACTTATACCCTGTACTTAATTAACCACCAAAAACTATAACACTGTTGTTTGAAATGTAGTAACTAAAATCCTATGTGTGTCCAAATGTATTACTTCCGACAAACATGTAGAAATAATATAAGTTGTACAAATAATATAAGTTGTAGAAATAATATAAGTTATATGTGTGTGTTCAAAGGAGGTGGGAGGAGAAGAACTATGAGGTTTTTCATGAGAGTGATGGAATGAAATGGAGGAGAGTAGGTATTTGGGCTCAGTCTTTTGGGCCCTAGAGCAAATTTGTACAACTGGTACAATGGATTGACTGAAGAGCAAAGAGTCAGAGGCTTAGCTAATGCCATCAGTACATCTCGGGACACAAACAGCTTAGGGCAATGGCTTTTGTCTGACTCGTCAACTGTCCTTTCAATTCTTTTCCACTTTTGCAGCTCAGCTACAATGTAGGTGTTGGTCATGTTCTGACAGGTTGTAGGTGAACTATTTGCTCGCAGGATTTTACTAATTTGTGTAGAAAAGTGGTCAAATGCAAGACAATGGCCCTCAGTTCCGTGTGAGATAAAGTGGATCGGATGAATGGAAAACACATGCATGACTAGGTTAATTCCCAAGGTTGACAGGGTGCAGCAAAAAGATGGCACCTGGGCAAAGCCCTTTTAAGAAAAGTATCAGTGTTTTGTTCATATAGAAAGTATTTAGTCCATCGGTCATATAGCTCAAGGGTTGGAGTACTGTATTGCAGAAGCCTCCATGACGCCATCAATCTCCTATTCTCATGTTACCTCAGATAACTGTGTCACTACAGTTAAAGTGTGAGAATGTGGCCAGGAGAAAAGCCATACGTGACCCGTGCAGTTATACATCCAAGTCTCCGTATCCACGTTCACACTATTCTTTATAACCCTAACCCTCTGATTGAAGTGGAGACCCAGCACCATATCCTAATGACCTGGTAATGACGAGAGTCTTAGGTGTGGCTTCAATCGCTGGCCATCACCTGCTGCTGAGTTGACACAACAAAAGGCTTAAGCATGTCATTAGAATAGCTTATGAAAAGGTGTGAGCGACTCAACAAAAGCTTGAGGGGAATCCGCAGAGCACTCGACACGTATTCTGCGTTCGTTGTCTTTAGGCACTCCCATCCACATCTCCTCATTAAGGACGAGGCATAAAGTGACCCTGGAATACTGTGCCGATAGAACACCGTTATCAACCAATCGTTAGTGATATAACCAGAGAAGATACACTTCCTTATCTTTTGAATCAGCCCGAGAGAAACAATGCCTTGGCGTGCACATTCCAGGACTACTCCACTATCAGGAAATGACCGGATGAGTGTCAATTCAAAACAGCAAAATCGCGTCCTGATACAGAACCATTAATGCAAGAAATCTGAAATCCACATTTGTTGTGTGATTTTTGCACGTCGGTGTGAGAAATCACAAGGCGCCACTATCAGAAAAAACATAGGAGTTAATTGCCAACAAACGCATAACCTTCCCCAACTAGGCTCATATTCCTCCCACCCTAATGGGATTTACCAAAGACACACCTCCAAATGGAGAGATGTAAGCAAAATTTGTATGTTATCAGGCTCTCCCACCCACTCCCAGCTATCACCCCCCTTCCCCCCGCGACCCACGTCCCTCCCAACTGTCCTTTGTCATTACTCTTATCAGATGCACTCTATCATTCCTTTTACAGGGAAGTGGGCGCTGAAACCGCTTGCGAATCTCAGCGGGTCTTTGTTAGTGTTTATATGCGGTGGTCTGGAGTCCCGCCCCGCCGCCGCCTCCAGGGTGTGCTCTGACTGACGGCCCTCTGCTGGGTGAGTGACAGGCCGCGTTCGTCAGGCTGTGACGGACAGGCCCGTGCGCCCAATCACAGCTGGCCAGTCGCCTCAGATAAGTTCACACTTCCGGGGCCCCCTGGCCCGCTCCGCCACCACCGCCACCCTCTGTGGGTCCTCAGTGGGACCCCAGGACCCCCAGCCTGTCCAGCAACGGCAGACCCACCTCGGGGGGGGGGCTTTCTGTGGCAGAGCAGCTCGTTAGCTGATAGATGGCTTTTGCTTGTGCTTCTCAGTGATAGGAGAACTCCACATGTTAAGGTGGCCCCGGCGGATCCCACTACGCATATGCGAGTTATGGTTAGTTAATTGATGAAATAGCACACTATAACACCCCCCCCACACACACATACACACCCACACACACGAACACACACACCCACACAACCAAGTCTTGCACTATTGGTAACCCTTACCAGGTGTTGCTGATAATAATGTGATAAAAATAAAATAATTGAGTCAGGGCATAACGCAAGTATGCAGTGAACTCAAGCTTCTACGGCTATAGTGTTTTTATTTATAGCCTCACAGTCGGCATCTAATGAGCTTGTAAGGCATCTGATACGTGACATCTACATTTCGGCCCATTTGTAAAACAAAGGCTACAAGGAAGCCGGGGGCCACTGGTTCTCTGTGTCGACCCCCTGATGACAATGGCAAGCAGGCACAGGTGGGAGGCGACGCTCTCATGGAAATGAGCAACCAAACCAACAATGTATCTCCTAATCTCCTCAGAGAGGGGAATCGGTTACACAGCAGTATGCACCCCTCCATGCTTTTCATTAGAGCCAGCATGCTATTGAAACGCTAACCCCCACCGACCAATCCTCCCCCACCACCAGCCCCCCACACACACACACACACACACACACACATCCTGACTACCCCCCACCCCCCAAGTTTGTAGCCACAGGCTCCACTCCTACATAGGCCCCAGCTACAAGGCAGCCACTACAACAGCAGGGTTGAGGTAAGTGGGGCAGGGGGTGGTTATGGGGGGGGGGGGGCGCTAAGCAGTGGGGTGAAAGGGGGAGTCCGACAAGGCCTCAAAGCATGGGATTAGAGTTAATGTGCCCTCCCCAGGTTTAAATCTCTTCAGAGGGGTGACTTTGTTTGACGGCTTGAGGGCAGTAAGATAAGTATCTATTACAGAAACTCGGTTCTTATCCCACACCCCAACAACCTCCCCCTATTCAAAAATGAAGCACAAAAACACTTGCCTCTGTTCCCCGTGTCTTCTGATATCCAAAACCCCAAAACAAGTGCTGCTGCCCTTTTCGACTAAGCTGGAATTAAGGGCTAAAGCCGTATGGAGAGTAACTGGGACCCATATTAACTCCATCTGTGGCCTGCAATGTGAGGTGGTTGATGTAGATCAAAGTGGGCTTAGAAAATAAGTGCGGATATTACATGAAAAGGAGAAAAATTGCGTTCTCACAAGTTCTATTTCTTGTTGCTGGGGAGGATGAGTCATAATGAAGTGTAATCTTGTTAAGATTACCCCCGTGTATAAGGACAATAGTCTACATTTGATTATCCATCCACTATATTTCAATCCCTGGAGATGTTACAGAAGCCCGTTTATTAATCAACTTAAATCAACATGGGAAAACTCGCCATACCGTGACAGTCATAAAGATTAAAAAGTGAAGGCACAAAAAATAGCACGAGGCAGTTTAATATCAAAACATAAATAATGTGCAAAGCCATTCACACCCGAAGAGAGGAATTCTGAAGCATTACAGGCCACAGGAATGAAAGCAATTTGCAAAACCACAGCGAATCTATTACATGTCGAATAAGGTACTTTGTGAACTTTCCATTGTATTCTAATACTTGAAATGTTTCTCCTTCAATAGAATTACTTTAAATACTGAGTGTCGACTTATAGGTAGACAAAACAACATCCTGTTTTACCCAAATGACAAGAACAACATTATGCAATCATCAACATGTAAACAATGCACTTTGAATCCGGACCTTTACCACCTTTTTTTTTTACCTCTGTTTTGTTTGTAAAATTGCAACACAAAACCGATAAATAGAGATGCAGCATACAAATAGCCCCGTATGTAACTTTTTGGTATAATAAATACTAGCCAGAAAAACTTTTGACCATTTTGGTGGGGGATCGCTATCACGAATCAAAGAGATTAACAGAAGAATGAAACAATCGAATATTAAACCCTGTCTACAACTTGACAACAATCATCTTTAGCGTGAGAACTTCCTGGTTCTGAATGCAGGGACCAATAGCTGATGGGATGCTGTTGCCAGTCCCTCCTCTTCTATAGGGGCCAGGTCCTCTGCTGAGCCCCACTTCTTCTTGGACTGGAACAACGATGCCAACTTTCTGTTCCGGGTATGTTCTCTGGCCTGGGCCACGTGGAACTCCACAAATTCTAATGGAACAACAATAACGACCGCCATGGTTGTAGAATATGTATTTTTCTCAGACGGAAATCTAATTTCGATAGAAATCATTTTCGGTCTCTGTTTTGATCTTGAGAGAAAATATGGTTCTGTTTCAGACTGGGAAGTGAAATATTTGGGTGTCATGTGCATTGCAACAACATATCAGAGACACTGACAGAGTCCATAAGAAGAGAGACAGGCACATACCCATCTCCTCAGGAGCTTCTCTGATGTTCAGGTACTGGCAGGCCAGGTGACCACTATAATCCCGGAGGTTCTCCTTTGCACCTGAGAGGAGAGGAAGAACATGTCAAACACTGACGTTGAGTGCAAACAGGTTCCTGGAAAACCAGTCAATCAATGGCAGAAAGACAAGTCCACGCTCAAAGATAAAAGCAGGTGAATTTTACCATATGTTCCAATGAGAAGCTTCAGGATGTGTGTGTGGCCATGCAGTGCTGCAATATGCAAAGGTGTATAGCCCTGCAAAACAGCATGTGGAAAATCACATCAATATGTCCACACCGCACAAACTGCACCAACCAAGAGCGCTGGCGAATACTGCAAATGGTGTGTTTTGGCTAAGAACATAAAAGGCTGTCAAATGCAGCTATTTAGATCCACTGTTTGCAGTGGGTTCAAAGTTCAACCCTGGAGAAATGTCTGAGGCGCTTTAATACCTACCCCCTAGAGTTTCCCATGGCCCGAACACAGCAAGTGAGTACATGAAAGAAGAGAATATAAAAGTGAGCATAGGTTATGACAACAAAACATAATGACCAAATATATAATTGGCTAGTAATTCTCAGAAAATTGCCATAGTTTAGTACGGTAATACATTCAGACAGTGTTTTTTGGGGAAACAATTAACATGACGTGACATGATTTATTAGCAGACTGTAGGTGTGTGTGTGTGTGTGTGTGTGTGTGTGTGTGTGGGAGGGGGTCACAATTGAGCAGCTGGATGTTCAGAGGGCCCATTACGTTGCACTCTTACATCACCATCACCATGGAACACAGCAGAACTAACCTGGTTTGTTACCATGGCAACCTGAATGGCTGGACTCCGAATATACAAACAGCATAATACCTTTTTTACCACTTCAGTTCCTGCGTGTGGTTCTATTAGAGTAAAGGAGAGGTACTTACATGCTGAAAAAAAATAAACATAAATATCATCAAATTATGTAGCAAAACATTCCAATGGCGTAAGGGAACACCACAGTGTTTCCCCAAATTCACCAAATGCAAAAGTGTACCAACCGATTTTGTATTGACATCTGCTCCCGCATCGGCCATCATCATTGCCATGTCTTCTAAGCCATGTTTGGCAGCCCAGTGTAGAGCTGTCTGTGTTCCAAACAAGTAGAATGAAATCAAAGTTATTAACCAGATACAACAGAACCCTGCAGGAACTTCATCACGGGCACAGGTGTTGCCATCTCACGTTAGCATATCCAGATACTTGTTTGTGTGCAGTGTCGACAAAGAAACAGACACAGTCATACAGGTATGTGCACTCCCGATGGTGGCTGGTCAGTAGATACTAATTAGCATAGCATCATTACACCTCTAATGAGGACTTTAAACAGTGTGGATCAGATCGAGCTAAGAGGTCCCGTAAGCCCACTGTGCACAGGAGGAGTTGAGAGATGCAGGGAGAGACGGAGGGAGGGATGGAGGACTGGTTTCCTGCCATCTAACAGAGCCTAATTACAAAACAACACTCCACTGTGTGCACAGAGAGTACCGGGGGGAGGAGGGGGGGCAGCTGCCTGTCACAGGAGGGAAGATTGATGATGTTGGTGTGACCCGGAGACGGGATTGAGGGGAGTCCCACCCAAAAAGTGGCCCGATGTTTGGCACCCGACCGCTGGGATAACAGCGCTGGGGCCCCTGTGTGCCGTGTACCCACGCTCAGGAACACACACACGCACATTCAAACACACACACACTCACACACACACACACACACACACACACACAAACACCACTCAAGCAGATCCAAATTCACCTGTCTGACAAAGTGCTGTCGCTGTGATTAACTGTGTTCCTCATGTCAGCGGGACTCTGACCACTGAGCCCTTCAGGCTGTATAATTACAAACTGTCGTGCAGGTGAAAACACAGCTTGCTGCAGATGTGGGACTGGTGTTCCTGGGTCCGACATGGAACGGGGAACCCAGATCTATGTTTCCCATGTCAATCAAGAACCGGCTAGGCATTTGGTCTAGCGTCTGATCTGTAGTTAGAAAGTGCCCGCTCTGGTATTAGAGCCGATCTGTAATTAACATTCAGGCTTGTTTTACAACAATAAAGGTCATTCTGTGTCTCTTGCATTGTGCACCATATTGGACGACTTCAATGAACCACACCAAAACCTTAATGTTAGGTTTCATAGAAGGTCTAGAGGAACACACAGCAGTGTCTGTCCATGACCAGTCCATGAGACAGATTGTGATGGATGTATCCTCGCTCTGAGGACCTCCATTGTTCGCACTGTCAAAAGCTCAAGACGGATTGGTCGGCCGGCCTGTTTGAGTGGCTGTTTGCCGGGTTTCCCGGTGAGAAGGAGTGACGGACGAGTTCGGACAGGAAGTGGCGTCATCCCCTCTCTGCCTCTCGTTCCTGTCCAGAAATCCCTCTACCCCCGTGTGCCATCATGACTGACAATGTGTGTGTGTGTGTGTGTGTGTGTGTGTGTGTGTGTGTGTGTGTGTGTGTGTGTGCGTGTGTGTGTGTGTCCCGTGGAAGTGAGTAGTGGTCAACAGGAGACATATCTGACACAATGAGCTACGTTCCTGCTTATAGTGGAACCAGTGAGGAGGGATTGGAAAACAATTTACTTACAAACTGCAGGGCAGGATGAGGGGAAGTGCATTACAGTCCAGCACAGCAGGAAGGGGGAGCCCCGTGTCAGAGAATGAGTGATGGAGACAGAGAGGCATATCATAAATTAATACAATGTGAATATATACGACATATGACATATGATATATGACATATGATATATGACATATGATATATGACATATAATATATGACATATATACGACATATGATATATGACATATGACATATATACAACATATGATATATGACATATGATATACGACATATGATATATGACATATGACATATAATATATGACATATATACGACATATGACATATGACATATATACAACATATGATATATGACATATGATATACGACATATGATATATGACATATGACATATATACGACATATGATATATGACATATATGCGACATATGATATATGACATATGATATACGACATATGATATAAGACATATGATATACGACATATGTTATACGACATATGATATACGACATATGTTATACAACATATGATATATGACATATGATATACGACATATGATATACGACATATGATATAAGACATATGATATACGACATATGTTATACAACATATGATATATGACATATGATATACGACATATGATATACGATATACGACATACGATATACGACATATCAATTAATTGGTCGGTTTTAGTCACTTCGCCGTTATGAAAGTCAACATTTTGGAACGGCCTTAGTTTTGATTTATTTCGAGCAACACGGCCGGAGAATGAAACCAGGGCCAATGCCCACTTCAGGTCGTAGGTGAGCGGGACACCGCCAAAGAGTGTTGTTCCAGTTTGGGCGGAGATGGGAGTTGGGTGGGGGCATCAAAGCCGCCCAGGGGAGATTTAGCACCTTCCAGGGGACACGGCCAACATTGTTCTTCAATTAATCCCAGCCGGCTCTATTACTTTCAGATTATCTATAAGTGGTTGAAGTCTTTGTGGAGCATTAAGAGTCTCTCTTTAATCCCCCCCCCCGCCCCCACACACCCCCACATCTCTCTGCACTTCAATGGCAGCACTGGTATCTTGTCCTGGTGGAGATGGTGACGGCAGGGGCTTAGGGTTAGGTCTTAGAAGGTGGTCTGACACAGAACAGTGTGAGAACCCCACACAGAGGAGGAACAACAAACATGAACCCAAATCTCCTGACCGCACAGGAGACCAATAAAGGGATTTGGGTTGTCAGGAGGGGCGGGGCCGTGAGGACTAGGAGCTAAAAAGCTATGTTCCATAATCCTTTTGATAGTGGCACCTTTGAAATGCGCGATCTTGATGTTTTAACATCACAAGTTTTTTTAAGGATACAATTAAGCAGAGAGCGATGTCAGAGTGTGAACTGAAATTCACACTAATTAAAGAGAGGCTTTTTTAACCTTTCGTAATGTACGTGTTCAATATTATAATACATGCAATTTACGCTGTTGTTGTTTGGCGCTATTAAGGTGATGTGGATATAGAGGAAGAACATACAGCATGAAGACCAATACAGTAAGAATTCCTAGTCAGTGAACTTACCCCCTGAGAGAACACGGTACCGGACCAGGAACAACACAGCAGATACCAACCAGAAACAATAGAGTTGGGGTTACACAAACCACATAGTTTATCTTAGGCCTCACCATACATACATTGTATCAGTTGTTTACATTGTAACATGCACAATAAAATATATGCACAATGAGAATACTTATATTCAAAATCAAAGAGAACGTATACTCACAGAGGTGAAGTCCTTGGAGTCCACATGAAGTCCACATGAAGTCCACATGAAGATAAAAAGGTAAACGTTGCAATGTTAGTTTCTAATAAAAAGTATTTATAAAACATACAAGGCCACATGCGAATCCACATATACCTTATATGTGCTGTTTAGAAGGCCACTTGGGCATGATGTCATTGTTATGGGCGGAGCATCGGGGAGGGGACGGGATTTACCTTCTTGTTGGCCAGTGATGGCTCCTGTTTTAGTAGCTGGGAGAGGTCAGAGAGACGACCGCACGCAGCAGAGTAGATCCAATCCTTCTCCAGAGGGTCCAGCTGTAGGAGCGGACAGACGGGGAATGAGCTTAGCAAATGACCAGCATAGACATCATGTTATTGTGTACGTAGAAATGTAGTATGTAGAAATGATATGTATAGAAATGTGGGAACTCACAGCCACTGAGGTAGAGCCCATACTGACAGAACATTCCTCTTCCTGCTCTTCCGACTCCGACTGAGAACCAGACAGGAATGAGAATTTAGTTTGATTTCAGTTCAATTAGCCAACGACGCCCAGTGTGTATGGTGATGATAAACACACAATAACAACATCAACAGAACTGCGCTGACATGGTCGACCCCCAAATGAAACAATGTCTGGGCTAAGTATTACAGTACATATACTAGAAAAGCATATCTATGGGATTAGTTTACACAGGGAGACCATCTGTAATCGCTTATATTAATGGTCCAGCTACTACTAAATATATATTCCTCAAATAATATATTACATGAAATTAAAGGATTAAAAAATGTATATACCGGTACTTGACCTCCTGACACATAAGTAGAAAAAAAACACAAAATGACAGGTTGACCATAATGGTCAAGATGGAACAGTGTAATATAAAGGCTGTATACTGAGCCTTTATATCCAAATCAAGCCATCAACCCACATTTATAGCCCTGGTACATAAGGATTATTCCAGACGGTACTTTTGACTGGCCAGTTGTTAAGGGCAGTCCAATTTTAAAATGGCATGACATAACTGTTAACAGTTGGACTGTTAACAGTTGGTGCTGCAAAAAGGCATCTCAGGAGTGTGTGGTGTATTGCTAATATAGCACGGCTACCTATTGTATTCAGGACTCAGTGTCCACATCCCACCAGAATATGTCTAATAATGTGATGCAATGTTGGTGACATCACTGGTTTCACCTCAGTAGCTACCCGTTTGACTAGCTAGTCATGCCTGGAAATGTACACATTTTGTATGAAAGGCTCGGTTACCTTTTGTTTCTTAAAAAAAACAATAGATCAAGGTTTGCAGACGGGTTTGTACTCGCTGGTAGAAATTTGCAGTGGCAGAGGTGACAATGTTATGCACAATAGGAGCATTTGCCACACAGCCCCGAGCAGTGGGTTTCCCCTAAATACGGTCACTTACACACACACTCAAAGTCACTCCTACAATCAAACCATTTATGTGTCTGTCGCCTCAGACACACTTCAAACGTGAGCCGACACAAGTGTCAGACAGACAGGTAAGTTGGTGGTAATGAGAGCGCCTCAGAGCAAACAGACCCTTTCGCACCGAGGGTAGAATGTAATCACAACTGTGAACGGTCAACGGCCGTGGCTACGTGCGACACGGCCGAGGTCAAAGTGATGTCACACTTTTGTCAGAGAAGCTGTGTGACGACAGCTAATGTCAGAGTGTGAATTCACCTCGCCGTTACCTCGTAGAACACTGTGGACCAAAAGTCATGTCCGTCTGTAGACCTCCTCGTGGGTCACAGACCATCACACCATCTGTGTTTTCCCTCAGCTTTGATTGGAGTCAAAAGAGCTCTTATGAATAAAGCACCGAATTATCTTCGCATAGTGTCATTCAGGCTGATTTATGTGGGGAGAAAATGTTTTGTTTGGTCAGGCACTTGATTGATAATTGCTCGCATATCATAGAGGCATATGGTGTAAAAACACACAGGTCTTTCATGTCGCTGTCATACATGCCTTGTTTAACACGAAAAGTGGAGGACTATTTACCCAGCCAATTCCAAACTGGCACATGTCCTCTACATATAAAAATAACAGGGGAAGATAAATATTATTGGGTAGAAAATAAGGATAGTTAAGTTCTGAATTGTTACAATAATTTCGTCAAGTGCAGCTTTCTGCTGTATTTTCTTCTCGCGTAATGACTTTCTGGTAGAGGTTCAGAACCAGAGCTTAAAACACGTTTTGAAGTCATCCGAAGAACTTCTACAGAAGTGTAGTACAGAGCATACAACCAGGCCAGCCACTGTGTAACAACTTCTTCAAGTTGAATTTGCTGACTACAGTTTTTTTCTCACCGTCTATGACTATCTAATACGAGTTCCACTTTTTAAAGGAGTCATATTGAAGCAGGAGAATTTGACATTAGGCGATCTTTTCTTTAAGCCTTCTAGATATTTTATCCTACGATGATTCAAGGTTATCAAGGAAATCAATGTCTTTCCAAAATTTATATTTTACAATTTGGCATATGGTTGAACCGCAGCAAGCAAAACAGTCAAATGAACTGAGATAGGAACAGTATTACGGCAAGTAGAGAGACACATCGTATGTCATGTTTTGCCAGAAGGTCTGTGTATTTTTTATCTCACCCAATCCTTCGATTCATCAAACACACAACACCTGCATGAATTCACACAGTTTCTAATGTTGGTTCTCCATGGGAATCCAACCCAGGACAACGAACTGACAACGGATGTGTCATGTTCTAACCACTGAGTCACAAGAGAAGTAGAGATCAATCAGATTAATGGACACAAATCATAATTATCTTTCTGCTGATATGTTCATGCATTTTGCTGCTTTACTAATGGAAAAACAGAGGGTAGAATTCAAATGCTAATGACTCCCCCCCCCATAATGATTTTCTCACATTAACACGTATGGGCTGTTTCAGATCCAGCTAATTATACACCGCCATCTAGTGGTGATTTCCAGAAACAGATCCTGGAACAATTCAAACACATTTATACAGAGAAAGTAGAGAGGCACTGGAATCCCGAGGGCAGAACCAAACCCATGTTCCTATTTTGATTTTTCTGCTCTTTAACAGAGTAACAGGCCATTCTGTTAACCATGTGAATGTCAGCACCCCATATCTCGATTAAATACCGTCTGTCTGATATGAGAACGGTTGGCCTTATCTGGGTAAACAGCCTTTCTAACGGTGTCTTCCAATCTTTGGTGTGACTCACTACCACGGAAATCTGCCAATTTGTTACTAAACATAAGCTTTTACATTGTACATTTTACCACTAAATAAATCCAAAAGTAGAGCATGCTTTTGTTTCACCAGACCCCCATACTTTATAAAGGATACAGCCCCCCAAAAAACAAAAACAGCTCCCAAAAAACAGTAATAACCATATTCATTGAATGTGTTGTAGTTTAAGAGTTCTGTCATGAGATCATAATATTAGATGGCTTGCATGCAGCAGTTAACTAAAAATATGTAACGTTTTGTTGTGTCGCAGGGCAGCTATGGCCTCTAACTGAGCTCATGTTCACCAAAATAGTTACATCGCAGTACAGGAGGACATTTTTAAATATGACGAACAAATTATTATTAATAGGAGAACGTTTAATCTCAGAAGTATTTTCCTCATTCCGCTAGTTATTTGGCATCAGGATGCTAACCTCTCGAAGGGAGTTGAGGAGGTTATGAGAGCGTTGCCGCTTTCTGCTTTTCAACTCAAATGACTGGAGGCAAAGGCAACACACGAAAGCAAATTAAGATAATAGATTGTAGGTTTTACGCCTGCCACCACCAGCCTCTCACCTTTGACCCTGAGTGCCTGTCTAGCTCATCCTCCCTGTTGATTTGCAGGTGGGGTTCCTCCGCCTTTTCAGGGGGCTGGTCAGACAGGGAGGGGGTCATTTCACAGGGCTGATCCTGGAGGAACAGACACAACAGTCAGAACAATGCAATCAATTAATTTCTTAAGTAAATTAGCAGACACTCTGACCCAGAGCGAGTGACATTTTAACTTTTGTCAGTGCGTCATAAATATTCTTGATATCTGCCAGTTCTTGTTCCTGTTCAAAATGAGCTTCATTAACTGCTTTTTAAGGCACAGCAAATTCACACTCTTATCACGCCAAAACCACTTGGTGCAGTTGTCATTTTCCTGCCATCAACAACTGTGTGCATAAATATGGCTGAAACTTGAAAATGTCACACCTTTCTGGGTAGTAAAAGTCACTGGCTGCTCACATTCTCTTTAAAAGCAAGACTTGTGGGCCTGCTACTGCCAAGGGATGTCATTCAAATGAATTATTATTGCTATTATTAGATAATCATGTAAGGCTGAGCAGCTAAGTGTGAGGTTATACTGTGGTCAAATATGTTTGCCCTCTACATATATCTGGACAGACATAAGGGATTTGGCAGCTCAACCAAAATTAGAACGGCGGACAGAGGCCCGTGGCAGTGATGCACTTTTGTTTAATATATCTTTCCTTATCAATAAACATTTCTGTGCTTTATCACGTTAGCCCAGAATAAGAATGGATGCTAGAATGTGAGAGTAGTTATATATACATCTATTCCGTTACCGTACAATAGAGTTCATTCTCGCTAATTCTGTCACAGAATATCTATGTTGATATATGTAAAGAAATAAAATCACCCACATTAAAGGGTAAACGCGTATCAATGAAATACCCTGAAACAACAGCTCAATATAACGGTTTCATTTTACATATGCATACAGCCTAAACACAAAACAATGCATCACTTTTCCAAACTAATGGAGGACCAGTGAGTTAACCCCTCACCTCCTGCTCCTGCTCTGTTACCTCAGTAACAGTGATGCTGGGGCCCTCCCCACACCATGTCACCTGGGCAGTCTTCCTGACCCCCCTGGCCGGGTCGGGCTGGAGGTCTGGTTCACTCTGGGGAGGGGAGAGACTCTTGAAACCCGGGCTGTCCCACTGGGCTGACGACGAGGGCTTGGTAGAGCTGGCATGCTCCGTCTCATTGTCCTGCTTCTGCTGTCGGTACCTCTTCTTCAGAACTAGATATTTCTCACCCTGATAGAAACAAAGAGCAGGTGGACAAGTCAAGTCAAAGTGATTTGTTAGTCAAATGCAAATGCAAAACCATAAGGTCATTCGTAACACAGAAAACCTTGTGACATTGCGTTTGAGCCCATGACTTCCACAGTAGAGATGAGGCGACTGATGACACATTCTGCTGACTAAACCACCCTCTGGAGGGCCTTGTGATCAGCAGCTTGATCATTGCTTTAGTATTGCAGAGGCTGTTTTTCATTCACTTTTATGTTCATATGGAGGGTGTGTACAATACAGAAATCCTTACTTAGTTGATGGATTGGTTCTGAGTAGATTTATTGGGGCCTGGCTCTTGTTGCAGTGTTCTACATTTCATTGACCTTTTATCTGCTTCTAATAATACGTAACTGAGCAGTAATAAGAGAACAGCATACACATAATTACATAGGACTGGGATCATATTCATCTGGGGTAATAGTCCATTACAGTATATAGTAAAAATATACAGCAAAATCCTTTTTCTTTTACAATTTCACAACAGTCTCTGACTCAAAGCTTCCCTACATTTTATGATTTTATTAAATAAATCGATATGACCAAAATGTAAATAGCTTGAATAAAATCCTTTTAAAAGCATTATTCTGTGTTGGAAGGGTGTAGAACTGAATGATTGGAGCCTATAGCAGTCTGTAAAAAAAAGATTACGAGGAATTCGCTGATTGTCCGTCTCTAGAATGCTGATCGGAAAGACTCGACCTCCTCATGGAGATGACATAATGTTGTATGAGGAAAGTCTGTTTGACAGTGCTGTTTGAGCTTGTGTTTTTGCATGAAAAACATAATGGGCCCGGTGTTGGATTTATGTTATGGACCAATAGGTGAGTGGGGAACAAACGGTTCATGGCTCCTGCATTGATTAAATCACGGCTTTTCACAACAGAATTTCCACAGGGTCAAAAGTTCTCTTACTTACGTTCTCAGATTTCACAACAGCAATCCTGTCAATGATCTGTTTGAACTCCTCTCTGTATTTGGCTAGGGAAAAGAAACAGATCAGGTTTCAAAAACATTATATACGTTTTTGTTCTCTTGTAGAACCCGCAAAATGTTCCCAGGCAATTAGTGAGAAAATGTGACAAGAAAAAAATATATAACCTGGTCTTACAATACTGTAACGACCCACCCGAGTGAGTTAACCCTGCTGGCGCAATGTGTTGGGTGTTTGCTTTCTGCTGGAGACTGAGATTCAATTCAATACCAAGTGTTGTAATGGTGCCATTAGAATTGTCTGGTATCAACTGTTGTCTTATGACTGATTGGATCTATTTGATCCTAAATGTTCTCTCTTTTTCACTGCATATCTTCGCTAAATAAGGTTGGCGCAGCACAACTCTGGCAGTCTAAAACATAGATTAATGGATCCAGAAGAATGTTTGATTCTTTTTTCAGATTCTGGGGGCGACCAGCAAACTAGGGATTGTGGAACTAAGCTACAGTAACACATTAGGGTATTATATTAGCTGTATAACCCAAATAGGAAACAGTCCAGGGCCCTGATTTAAAATAGACTATAAAAGAATAATATACTGAGTAAAATGTTCATATCAAATTGTCAGATATGTAAAAAATATAATACCACTTAAGAATTTAAATATATATATATTTTTTATTATATTGGGTCATGAGAAATTCCCAGCCACCTTGTGGCTGATGTGTCATCGCTGTTGTCATTGTCCCTGTGCCTGCAGGGACCACATATATCAGGACTGGACCTATCCTTTTGGGGGCCCTAGGCATGATATGTTCAGGGGGCTCCCCGCCACGCAGCCACTGAATGTTGTGGCCTTGATCCTGAGGATCAGGGGGTTCAACTTGCGCACCAGAGGGTGGCATCTGGGACGAGCCCTCCAGGAGAGAGGGGCTTTACTTTTCCATTCCCTTGAAGGACAAACCAGCAATAACCTCAAAACAGTCACTGACTGGGAAAAGGGACAAAAGGGAAACCAGACCTCTGCCCATATAAGAAGCAGGCAGAGATAAAAACAACTCCCACATCATCTCCAAAAAGCCCAACCCCAACCCAACTGTCTACCATTTCCTTTGAATTAAAGTTTTTCTTTGGGAACCCAAACAAACTACAGATGGGCAGCTAAGATAATGTTAACTGTTTAATTCCCTCTGTCACAGACCACTTAACATAGGCATCCTAGTTCCACATACAGAAAACTAATGGCTAAAGCTCTGTGTTTGAAAGAAGGCTTATGTGTATAAGAAAACAGGCCCGGACAATTGAACTCTTTCCTTTTTCCTGACCGCAGAGAGAGAGGATATAACATTTTTGAATGAGACAGTTGTATGGTACATATTTTAACATTTACAAAAACAGGAAACCCAAAGGAAGTGGACACTTACATTGGAATGTCTAGCTTAGTAGAAAGGTGCAAAGTTCACCCTTTTTGGCTATTCATTTGCTTAAAGGTAGACAGATATCCATGGAAACAGTATATACACGGCAATGTCAGCTATGACTACCGAACAAGGTTTCCATTTTGTCCCATTGTAATGAACCTTCACTCAATTACAGCCCCAGTCGGTGTGTGTGTGTGTGTGTGTGTGTGGTCTAAATTATGATTAAAACACCATTATGGTGCAACTGTGCCCATTTGCGGAGAGCACATGTTGTTATAATATACTTTAAGTACTGTGTGCCCTGCAAATCATTTTAATAATTGGAACACTCCAGCCATGTCAGATGGCACAGTATCAAAGCAGCTTTAGTTGGAAACCTCTGTGTGACAACAACTGTACCAATGGGGTCGCATCTGCAGAGTACAACTGGTACAACTGTAATACAAGGTCACATTGAATAATCAGTTATCTAGAGATGGTCAAACATGTTCAGGCCTAGTGCTTTTATCTAGTACCAAGCAGGGATACTGCTGCTGTGAATTGCATGGCAACAATATTGGTCTATCAGCTCCCACTTAAGGGAGTACAATGGAGATACTGTACAGATGAGATTGGGAACATTCACTGGTTCAGGATATAGTAAGTTGTGTTCCAGATGCAGGAGCTAGGTGGAGTCAATGATATACATTGAACATATTGGTAGGGAGTTATTGTCTCTGATAACATTGTTCATCAATGGTGAAATACTGCTATGACGTCCTGCTATGACGTCAGGGTCCAGGGTAAGGGTGACGGGTGGTCGCTATGGTCAGGGTCCAGGTTAGAAGGGTTGAATGCAGTCAGCAAACTGGTCTCAAAGGAAATGTCTAAATTCCTCGTGTAATGATATCTGTTTAGAGGACCTTTAATGTGAAGCAGATGTTTAGTGTAGACAACTGGGAATTGGTTACAAAGAGAAACGACTGGATGAACATGGTAGATAGCATATAGATGAATTTGGAAAACGTTCAATATGAATATACGTTGACCACACCGATCATATCATAGAGATACAGCTTCATTACAGATGTCGTATTATCTGCCAGGCGACCGTATCATTATAGTGACACATCACGACACTTGTAAAACTGCACATCTCACATGCGATTTGGGTGAAATCATTCCGCGATATTAAATAGGACACATTGTATCACTACTCACCACGGAGCTGCGTGTCACTGTGACCAATAAAAGACTTGTATGTTCTCATTAACTCTGCATTTCTCACTTTCCCTCCGGCCGAGTAGAAATAGTCCAGCAACGATTCTTCACTTACATCACCCATTCTCTAACCTTGTTTTTTTACCTCGCTGTTAACACATTGTATCCTTGTTGCCTGCTAATTTGGGGAGAATAAATGTGTAGTACACATCCAACTTTACTCCACCCGAAAGCAAGCACTCACTGCGCCTCCTCTGGTTAACTCCTTCAGTGCTGACGCAAAGTGGGCTGTCAGACAGACAGACAAGAGTGTAGGTTGCAACTTATGCATATGTGACCTGTAATGTGTACTGAAATGTGTACTGAAATGTGTACTGGAATGTGTACTGGAATGTGTACTGTAAGCTGCTATCAAAGTGTTTGGAGTAGCACTGAGGTCAGGAAAATCTTTAAAAGCCCTTCGTTTACGATTTGTAGGGCCTACATAACACGCATCTATATATTTTAAATACATTAAATCATATAGGCTATTGTCAGTGATACTTCACTTATCTCTGTCAGCCTCTTCTACCGTCTACAATTCAAATACATAGGGTTTTAAATAGACTACACAACTTTTTTTTCAAAAAAACAATATACGATATATGATTTTAAAATCTCTTAAATTGTTTATAATACAATATTGTGATAAGAGCGGTGGAGTGTAGTGATGCCGTCTAAAACCAGTCATCATTTGCATAGTAATTAAAATGCTAAAGACCTGACTTGTTGTGTTTACATAGCTGATAGCAAGTTATCCTGGGCAACCATGACCCAGGGCAAACGGCCGGATGGTGTTTAGATAGAGCCCACGTGTACTGGTTGTGTCAGTTAAGGTATTATCACTGTAACACCACGTCAGATTAATTGTGTCAACGCGCTCTGAATATTAAATGTGTTCGCTTTACTTCACTAATCGCCCTGTCTTTCGGTCTAAGCTTGTTGCTATAGCTACTCTTTAAATGAGTTTCCATTTAATTAAGGAATATGCTTTAGATTTCAATTTCATATGTTTTACCATCCTGAAAAAATACAATATTGAGATGACAATAAGCTTCTTATGAGCTGATACAATTATGGCGGTGAGTTGGCCCGTAGTAATCTTGCAGGTCATTTAAAAAATTGAACCGCATTCTCTGCGATTCGGGGAAAACAATGTGTATTTAAAAAATGATGATCTGTTGACATATGACATGTCTGCGTATTGCAAATTCCCAGACATGTTTAATTACACTGCAGTTTATGAACAAAAGAGTGAACAAACACAATACTTTATACAGTATTGAGCAATTTCAGGTAAAACGTGCTTTGAATGTGAATCTAATCACAGCACACATTATCCACAAACGTATAAAGCATTTGTGTGTTTGCACAGAAGTGAAGATGCCATATATGTTCATTGAGAAACTATTTAAATTGTTGAAATTTGAGGCAATAATTATATAGCCCTCAAAACATTTGAATTCATTGCTCTTTGTCTGAAATCCCTCTGCGAATGTGATTTAAAAAGTGAGACGAAAGATCCCAATGTGAATACGGAAGTTGACATCATCAGATCACCAGTCTGCCTAAAAACGTCAGGGCCCGGCCTCTTCGGGCCAGATGTTCTGAGAGCCGTGGCCCTGTAACAACATGAAGGTCGGTCAGTCAGTCCCCAGTAAAATGCAGCTTGTGACAATGAACTGGGTCTGTGCTGGCGCTGATAGAGGTCAGCTGTTCACATGAAGGTCAGCCTGTGACAGTAAACTGGGTCTGTGCTGGCGCTGATTGAGGGCAGCTTGTGACAGTGAACTGGGTCTGTGCTGGCGCTGATAGAGGTCAGCTGTTCACATGAAGGGCAGCCTGTGACAGTGAACTGGGTCTGTGCTGGCGCTGATAGAGGTCAGCTGTTCACATGAAGGGCAGCCTGTGACAGTGAACTGGGTCTGTGCTGGCGCTGATAGAGGTCAGCTGTTCACATGAAGGGCAGCCTGTGACAGTGAACTGGGTCTGTGCTGGCGCTGATAGAGGTCAGCTGTTCACATGAAGGGCAGCCTGTGACAGTGAACTGGTCTGTGCTGGCGCTGATAGAGGTCAGCTGTTCACATGAAGGGCAGCCTGTGACAGTGAACTGGGTCTGTGCTGGCGCTGATAGAGGTCAGCTGTTCACATGAAGGGCAGCCTGTGACAGTGAACTGGGTCTGTGCTGGCGCTGATAGAGGTCAGCTGTTCACATGAAGGGCAGCCTGTGACAGTGAACTGGGTCTGTGCTGGCGCTGATAGAGGTCAGCTGTTCACATGAAGGGCAGCCTGTGACAGTGAACTGGGTCTGTGCTGGCGCTGATAGAGGTCAGCTGTTCACATGAAGGGCAGCCTGTGACAGTGAACTGGGTCTGTGCTGGCGCTGATAGAGGTCAGCTGTTCACATGAAGGGCAGCCTGTGACAGTGAACTGGGTCTGTGCTGGCGCTGATAGATGCCAGCTGTTCACATGAAGGGCAGCCTGTGACAGTGAACTGGGCTGATAGATGCCAGCTGTTCACAATGATGAACACAATGATCCAGTCCATATGACTCCCACTTGTTCAGGCCTTTTTACAGGGCAGACCATGTAAACACGATTTAGTTATCTGCACTACACCCTCCCCCACCCCACCCCCGTAGAAAATCACCTAGCATCTCTAAAGGGAATGATGATGATTAATGGGAACATGTGCTGGCAGTCTTGGACTCATTGGCTCCAAACTGCAGAGTAAATGAGCTGAGACCTCAGATTAGAGAGGGGATTGTTTAGACAGACAATGGTGTCTACCTGATTTCAATCCCGGCTCTGAAAGAAAAAACACAGGGATTGACAGAGTTTAATAAACGAAAGTGCTCTCTGTAATCGGGATTTGTGCAAAGTGCCCCTTTGTGTTAATCTGACATTTCTACAGCATGTTTTTTGACATCTGTCACGGGGAGCAGCGTTAACCCTGACACACCACAGCTGTTTGCAACTGAACAGAACAACGCCCTGATGACACCATTGTTCATTCAGAAGGCTCTTTTCTCCAGCACAGACCAAACACACATGAACAGCAAGAACGAGTATTTCTGTATAAGGATTGATATTCCAAAAGTGGAAAACAAAGACATGTATAATAAAGACGCGGTATAGTTTTTCAAATTGAAAGCGCAAAGATTTGTTCACACAGGGAACAGGGAATGACATGTTTTGGGGGATATATTTTAGTGGCAGAAAAGTAGTTTAAACAATTTAACAGAACACAATCTGGTACAGTTCATTTATATGTAATTTTGGTAACCTACTGTATATAATAACTGAGAACATTTTCCCAGCAGAATAGTTCCAAAAAGGTTCCATGTAGCCAGCCACCCCACCATTGACTAGAACAGTGTACCAGAATCATACATGTAGCCACCCCACCAGTGACTAGTACAGTGTACCAGAATCATACATGTAGCCACCCCACCATTGACTAGAACAGTGTACCAGAATCATACATGTAGCCACCCCACCAGTGACTAGTACAGTTTACCAGAATCATACATGTAGCCACCCCACCAGTGACTTATACAGTGTACCAGAATCATACATGTAGCCACCCCACCAGTGACTAGTACAGTGTACCAGAATCATACATGTAGCCACCCCACCAGTGACTAGTACAGTGTACCAGAATCATACATGTAGCCACCCCACCAGTGACTAGTACAGTGTACCAGAATCATACATGTAGCCACCCCACCAGTGACTAGTACAGTGTACCAGAATCATACATGTAGCCACCCCACCAGTGACTAGTACAGTGTACCAGAATCATACATGTAGCCACCCCACCAGTGACTTATACAGTTTACCAGAATCATACATGTAGCCACCCCACCAGTGACTAGTACAGTGTACCAGAATCATACATGTAGCCACCCCACCAGTGACTAGTACAGTCTACCAGAATCATACATGTAGCCACCCCACCAGTGACTAGTACAGTGTACCAGAATCATACATGTAGCCACCCCACCAGTGACTAGTACAGTTTACCAGAATCATACATGTAGCCACCCCACCAGTGACTAGTACAGTGTACCAGAATCATACATGTAGCCACCCCACCAGTGACTAGTACAGTGTACCAGAATCATACATGTAGCCACCCCACCAGTGACTAGTACAGTTTACCAGAATCATACAAATATTACATTTAAGGACAAACTAATACTGCTGGGGTTGTGTAATGATGTTGTGATTTAAATTAAAAAGCTGCGTTATTATAATTAAACTCCAGCGTATCAGCGTTAAAGCATAATAAAATTGTTTTGAAATCCAGGATTACAACATTAAATCCCACCGGGCCAGATGTGAGCCTGGGAATGCGGACATCCCACTGACTCTGGATCAGATTAAGACTACGGACAATCCCACAGGGGCAACAGTGCTTTTTCAATGCAGATTAGGGGCTTGTGTGGATTCAACATGGTGTAATCCAACGATTAGCTGATATAATCACCTGTAAATACACCTTGACCAGCACCTTGTGCAACCAGGACAAGACCAGCATTTCCGGGTAGTGTGCGTGTGTGTCTATTTATACATGTAGACACACACACACGTTACTGCATTTAAAATGGAACAGCAAATAGACTACTTAAAGCAAATGTGTTACGGTCCCCGGTCATGGCAGACAATATGGATATTTAATATTTTCATATAGAACTATACTGACTCATTTCTAAAGGCCTTTGAATTCTCAGTTGTCCTTTCAAGACCTGACAACAGACAAGGACATGAGAATAAATAAACCTAGCTGAGTATATCAAGACTCAACCCTACGGATCACCCTAAATATGGTTGTATAGCTCCAACACTCAACACACGCACAACAAGAAACTAGTTGGTATGGCATGCATGTTCAACAAACTATTGCAAGTGCTAATGCAAAAAGGCCATTGTTTTGTCCAAGCAACTGGGTCAGAGCATCTCGCCAACAGCAATGCTTATGAGGTGCTCCGGGTCAGCGGTGGTACCTACCAACAGTGGTCTGAGGGACAAACCACAAACCCGCAACATGGTGTTGGGCGGCCAAAGCTCGTGGATGTGTGAGGCAATGAAGGCTATCCGGTCCGGTCCAAATCAACAGAAGTTCTGTGGCATAGAAAATGTTAAGTTACAGGAAGAATCACAACACACATGTATGTGGGGATGCATAGCCGCTACAATGAGCACGTGAGCGTCTGAACTGGACCTTGGAGCCGTGGAAAATGCTGGTTCTGCTGGGGAACCCTAGGTTAGAGCATTGACTGGTATTCTGTAATGGCAGGGGCCTCTTTCAGCAGGAAAATGAGACCTGCCCACTGCAGATATTATTTGGGAACGGTTTGAGGAACATAATGAAGATTTCAAGATGTTGCCCCAGATCACATTGAGCCTCTGTGGGACATGCTGAACCAACAAGCTCAATACAAGGCGGCTGCACCTCGAAATTTACAGGACTTAAGGATCTGCTGCTAATGTCTTGGTGTCAGATACCACAGGACACCACCAGTGGGTTGTGTTGAGTCCATGCCTAAGCGAGTCTGCATTTAGGCAGCACAAGGAAGACCAATAGCATGTTGGTCATAATGTTTTGGCTCATAATTGTAATGGTAATATATCTGCTAATGGAGGTGTGGATGAGCAGGCAGAGAAAATCATTTTCTAATCTCTATGGGCTACAAACCAGTCAGCCAAACACTAACTGCCCTTGCTTTACCGGGTAGGTTGAGACATTTTTTTACCCAAGTAATTAAGGTTAAGTGACTTGTTCAGGAACAGAGACACATTTCTCAGCTCAGGGGTTAAAACCAAAAACCTCCCAGTTACTGGTCAGATGTTCTCTGACATAGCATCAAGAACATCCAAGAACTCAAAATAGTATAGTTGCATTAAAAAATACCAAAAATACTCCACTAAACTGAATGTAATTTTTTATTCAGCAAGACACTTAAGAGACATTCGTGAAAGGAATAACAAATTATTTTGGTTCATAGCAGATTTATCACACCTGATATGAAAAACAAGAAACAAAATATTAAGACTACACAAACAAAATTTACAAGTCATAAAATCAAACAATATAAACAATATTTTATATATAAAACGTAGCAAGCTTAATAAATATTAGAAATCAACAAAAACTACAAAATAAACAAATGTTACAATTTGGTATGGGCTACAACTCAGGAGGGTTTTTAAAACAAGCTGAATGTCAGTTGGACCACAAAGTATTTTGGTCTTATATGCAAATCAATGCTCCCGCCAAATCACTTTTCTTATTATTGTGGACAGAAATTCATTGAAAGAAAACAACTGATTCACAAATAATATGCAACCCAGAAACCAATGCCTCGTCTCAAAGAAACACAAAATATGAAATGTCTCAAAAGTTTATCATAACATGAAATCCTTGCAATACGTATCGCTCACAACCACCACATTCAACCTGTTGCTATGGTTTTTGTTTTATATAAACTGCATGTAAAGACTGTATGCGCATATCTTTTCAATAGTGTATTTCTACAGTAGTGCAGTAATGTGTCCTCAAGCCAATGCCATTTCACCTAAGGGTAACCAAGGGTTCACCTTTACCGTTGAAACACAGAGAATGGAAAACCAGTTAATAACTCCACTATTGGAAAAAAAATCAGTACAGTAGAAAATATAAAGCCCAGAGGTGACATTATGTTTATGCAGATCCAAAATAGAATTTTGAAAGTAAAACGTTGGCATTGTTTAACAAAATACATGATGCTCTGTTTGTTAATAGAACACTTTTAGATACATCTTTTAAGTTAGGAAACTTCTGGCTGTTTGGGTCTTTTGGCATTTTAAGCATTACTCAAGTCATGAAAGATGGACTTCTTGATTTCTTGAAACAACTTTGGTTCAGTCAGGAGTTTAGGACAATATCATCATCACCATCATCAGTCATAACAGACAAAGACATCTTTGCACACGGACACTCACACCCATCCATTCACGCATGCACGCACACACATTTCAAAATATACACTATGACCGCAAAGTAGTGATTCTTCTATTTAACAAAGAAACCATTGTGCAATATTTATTGTTCTGTTAATCATAGCAACCCAGGAGTAGTACAAATACAAGGAAAACCTGGATGCCACATCATTTCATCCACCACATTTCAGAGAGCACATTTTCTCTCCGTTAAAGTCTCTGAAAGTGTATGCAGATCCACACCTGGAGGACCTTTATTTCAGTCTGTATTCAGAGGGCAGGTGACCTCACACTGGTACTATTCCAGTACAACCAAAGGACCCAGGCTAAGGACCCAGGCTCAGGAAGCCCCCCCACCCCAAACACTAAGTTCCACTGTCACAAAGTGCAAGCAGTTGAATGTCTCTCTGCCTTCTGCCTCCCATTCCATGCAATAAACAGAAACCAAATGCAACAGCAAAGAAGAGTAGCATTCTCCAACTGCAGGACAGTGCAGAAGTCCGGAAGGCAATGGATAAGAAGGAAGCAGCTTGAGAGAGTGCATTTGTGGTCCCAAGGAATTTGGTCCCCCTCCACACAGTGGTCGGGTGCCACTCACTGCATGGTTTACACCTCCCTGGAAATACAAATCACACGGCAGGGAATTGATTAGGACAAGGTTTTCACAATTGAACAGTCACCATTGTGAACAACACGTATGGTAATAAATGAGCTCCTCTAGTGGTTGTGTGACGGTATTACTTTCAGTCGTAATAAGCAGACGTTACATTCGGCGTTTGGACATTGTGGGTGTACAGAGATGTAATTGTAAAAAGCCTTACGATGCAGTGAGGGTGGAGTTCAGCACCAGGGTGGTACGGATCCGATACAACTGGGCCAGGGTCAGCTTTTTATGCTGCTGGGTCGCGGACTTCCTGTTTTTGGGCACAGACTGCTCCTCCGCTCGCCCGTCCCGTCTTTCGGAGGACCCTGCCATTTCCCCCCAGTCAGTGCTGTCGGACAGGCTGCCTTTGCCTTCGCAGGACGTAGCTGGTCTTAGCCTGAGCTCCAGGTCCATTGCCCTCTGCCAGGCCTGTGTCGTTCTCAGGGCGTGTGACAGTTTCCCAGAGGGCATGCTAGTGCTGAGGACATCTCCATCAGTGGGAAACGGCTCTGTGAGGTCCTGTGCTCGCCGTAGTTCTGATAGACTTTTACTGTGGGCCAGACCCTCCACCCCCTCCCCTCCGCCTGCTGATTGGTCCTGGACTAGGGGGATGTTAGTCTGTGTCCGGGAGACAGGGGCGTCATCACGGAAATGCTGCAGGAGGTTGTCCATTGAGCGAGACTTGTAGTTCAGTCTCAGGCAGTGTAGGCGGGCTGTCACTGGGGGGCGGCGTCGAGGCTTCATGGACTGAACAACTGACAACTGGGAACCGATAGAAGTTGAATCTTCCTCCTCCTCCTCTTCGTCATCGTCCTCATCATCATCACCCTCGTCTTTCTGTTCTTCCTCCTCCTCCACCAATTCCATATGACACTTCTCCTTCTCCGCCTGAACCTGGTGGCACTCCATTTCCCCCTCTTCTTCTTCAGTCACCTCTTCCTCACTGTGGCCTTGTTGTGTTTGCAGCCCCAACTCTCTCTGTAGAGACTCAGGGGAGAGAGTACCGTAGGCACTGTCCAATGACAGTGAGCGACACTGAGAGTCCAGCTCCCCGTCACCTACCCCCTCACCCCTCTGCTCTGACTCAGGGTGCCGATCCATGTGGATCCCCTGGGGGCTGGCGGAGGGGCAGTGCAGGGGTCCAGTGGGTGGGGTATCGGTGCCGGAGTCCTGGCCCTTCTCTATGGGATCCCCTGGGTCAGCATGTGGGGCGGACGGGTCCTCTCCTATCTCCATGACGGACAGCGTCTCCGTGGAGCCGTCCGAATGACTTGATGAAGAAGAGATCAAAACGTTACAAGGATCAGAATGATAACGGAAGTCATAACAACAGAAATGATCAAATATAACGATGACCCTGATTGATGCGTGTGAAGCCCTACTAGATCTAAAGAATGACTCTGGTATTTACCTGGGCCCTTGCGGTTGTTTGTGCATCATACTGGGAGAACTGGCTGTGGAGTTGCTGCTGTTGTCTTCCTCCTCCACTTCCTCACCATCCAGTCGGCGCTGTAGCATGACCTGCTGCCGACGAACCTCCTCGGTCCGTAGCCTCTGGAGCTGATTCTGGACATTGGCGATGGCATCTACCCAGCTTCGCCCCTGGGCGGCGCTGTTGGCCTGAAAATTGTAGGCTGCCACCGCACTCTTGAACTCGTTGAGGTAAATGAGAATGAAGGAACCTTAAAGGTAAAGAAAACACCGATTTATTAGAGAAGTATAGCTAGTTTTGGTAAAGTCAGATTCAGATAGAGCCTGTCTGAAGCGTCAAATTGAGGAAGACTTTAAGACACTCTTCATCGGGTTGATGTTCTCACCAGGGTCTTTGAGTTCTTTGCAGACGACGTTGTGGATGAGGAGTGGCTGTCTGATCACCTTGACCTTCTCAACCCTCTTCACTGACTTGGTAATGAGGAGAAGGTCCGTGAACAGGAAACAGTACACCTCCATCTGAGAGGGAAGGAATAGGGAAACACATCCAGGTCAATATCAGGACTTACAGCCATACGTTCCCCGATAGCACAAGTGATTGTGACCGAGTCAAATGCAGTGACGGCTAGTATGTAACAGTTACAGGACAATATGATCAGGTAAAAGCAGCTGTACGCTGCCCAGAGCGCATTTTACCCTGCTGTCTTTGCCCTCCTTCATTCTCAGAGTCCCCTCTAGATGGAGCTGTCGGGTCTCTTCTCGTGATGTGCCTTTCATGGGAGCCATTAGGTCAAAACGGTTATATTCGCGCAGGATCTGAGGAGAGACGGTGACAGATTGGAAACCTTACCTAACAACATGACGCACACCTTCAACAGCGACTGAACAAATTTCCAACTGAACACGCGTTCAGGTCTGACGGTGGAAACCAGTCCGGCCAGCTCCCTCACCTTCTCCACCTCCTCACTGCTCCCCTCCACCGCCTCGTAGGAGTCGATGCGTCCGGAGATGGTGGCTAGTTTCTGCTGCTCCTCCCGCTGACGCATTTGGGAGTCCACGCTGTTGATGAAACCCTCCACACACGCCACCATACTGTTGACAGCGTCGCGCGACGATACGTCGTCTGTCTTCTTCAGCACGGCCTTCAGGAGCAGGGGGTATTTGGTGAGCCTTTGGTGGGGCTTGGCCAGCATGTCAGCCAGCTTCAGACGATTGCACTGCTTATGAGTCTCAGCCCACTGTGAAGGAACAGGAAACCCTACATGAGACTCGCTGGACAATAGGCTGAAATGCCCGTGTACTACCGCCGTTTGATATTGGTTCAGTCCGCTGATTTAAAGAGATACATACTGGATACCGTTTATAAAGGGACGGTTCAAGCATTTCATATCGTTACCTAGAGCCAGAGCTGTGCTCGAGACCACCTAAAGCGAGACCGAGACCGAAGGGGGCCGAGACCGAGACGAGACCAAGACCGAAGGGGGCCGAGACCGAGACGAGACCGAAGGTGGCCGAGACCGATACCAAAGGGGGCCGAGACCGAGACCAGTCATATCAACACTAAATAATATGACATGTTTTTGGTCCAATGACCAATGTAAAAAAAACACTTGACCAACAGCATCAGATCATCTACTGTGTTGTCATCCTGAATGAAATGAATTTTATTAAAGTATGTAGGCCTATTTATTGTCTTATGTAAACATGAAATACAAAAATAAAACCATGATTTTAAAATGCACAGGCTATGATATTAAAATTTAAAAAAATCGAATAAATGAAAATCCATCAAACTGTATGTCCTATGTTGATGTAGTAAATGCTAACACATTTTAGATCACAAGCGACTTGCAATCAAATGATTTGCGCATGATTGGCCGATAAACAAATCTATTTATAATTATTTATCCGTCCACAGTCAGCACGCAGCTTCAGTTGTTTGTCTGCTTGAGCAGGACACGCAAACGAACCGGTTGCACTACGCACAGTGTTCATTATTGTTACGAGTGCACATGAGACAGCAGCAAACTAACCCGGTTGAACTGCGCACAGTGTTCATATAGATCAGACCAAAACCCGTCCAGTTTAATAAAGATCGGACCAAAACGGGTTCAGTTTCATATAGATCGGACCATAACCGTTCCAGTTTTATGCTCTTTCTGCCGTATGCCCCCCGGACTTATGTATGTCCCACGTCCTTCTGTGTGCATGAGTAATTGCATTTATCGCCCATTTGTAGTTAGCCTATTAATAATTATTGTTTATATTCGTTTAATTTCGATACAAAACAATATTTTGTTGAAGTCTCTTGTAGGCTATATGAATACACTGTGGTTCATTCGTTATTAACTATTGAGTACAATAGGCGCATGACACATTGGGGCTGTATGTATTTGGCGGAATTCGTTCTGTTTATTTAGTGAAACATATTTCTTTATAAACGTACCTCTTTTTTGTAGTTCAACCAAGCCAATCAGACTATTGTCTATATGTGTTCTCGTAGTATTTGTCTGTGTATCGCACATTCAACCATTGCCATCATAGGCTCAGTGAAGTGTGATCGGTGTCTGGGTACCGCAATTAGGGTACCAACGCCCAGCGGCGTGGGATTTTGGCGACAGGAAGGCAGTTTAGGTATCAAAAAACATGTAAATAGTAGTTTTATATATTGTTTGGTTTGTGATTTTGCAATTCTGAAAACGGGACAAGGTAAAATGCACGTATTTAGGAAAAGTCATGGAAGGACGTCGGCTGTAGCTTTTCAACATTATATATGTATTTTAATTACTAACCGTTGTGTGTTTTCGGACAAATTATTTATTTGTGCTCAATGTACTGAATATAGGCAAAACGAATATACTGGCTGATTGTGCAGATATGATCGAGCATATGTTTAAGATTGAAGTATTTACGTGAATGGGTGCACCCTCTAGCAACGCTGGGGGTGGGCTTTTCTTCAAAAGTAGATAGCCATTGGCGGGATAAGCCACATCAGAAAAAAACAGTCTGACTCTGGACGAAATACAGCCAATGGAAATACAGCCTCTACATGTCATACTTAAATATTTTTCTAGAAAGAATTGTGGGCGATAATTTCTACGCTGGTCTCGGAAGAATTTACGAGTCCTTACTGTCCGAGACCGAGTCGAGACCTTAAAAAAGTGGTCTCGAGACCGGTCTCGAGACTGGTCTCGAGTACTACAGCTCTGCCTTGAGCCCCATCATTTACACACCTAGGCTAACGGGACTTTGCGGAATGCTAACGCCATTAGAAATGTGCAAAATACCAGGAGGCGACTTTGTTAGAAACTCACTAACACTAATTACACTAACTCGGACTCACTAACGTCACATTAAGTATTTGTCAAGAGTTGAGAGGACAGCGACTCACGGTAACGTAGATCCTGAAGAGATCGTTGTCCCGGAGCAGTGACCTCATGTACTCCAGACTGCCCTCCTCCTCCATGCAGTAACGGATGTAGGGCTTGAAGCGGGAGCCGAAAGTCCTGAAGCCTTGCTCCAGGTCAGTGGGGTTCAGGATGGTCCTGGCATGCCGGGCGATCTTCAGTGCCGGCAGCATCACCTGGTTCCACAGGGACGTATGCAGACGCACGATGTCCTGAATGTTACTGAACAAGCGGACCGGCTCCACGTCAGTCAGCAGACCACCTTCCTGCAGGTTCAACAGCCCACACAGGAACAACTAGACGGGAAGTAGAAGGGAGAATAAACAGGATCAGAACACTTTAGATACAGTGTAACACAGAGTGTGAATACGATCAGTCTCGTCTACAGTGTTCTTACATCTGTGATGACCCGTAGTTTCTTGATGTAGGTGGCCTCAGTGTGCAGAAGCTCCCAGATCGCCTCCTGCTGGTGGAACTGGCGTCGGGTCAACGCCTGTAAACACACACACACACCATATTAGATAATGACCATCACACACATAAACAGTCAACCACGTATATACTGCTATAACGTTCAGACTCTTGTCTTTGAAGACACTAACATCTATAAAACACCACATTTGCTTGATACAGACCTTTTAATAACAGCTGTCATTGTTATCAACCATAGATAGTGTACAGACATAGTGTTTGTGTACAACTGTTCACAAGTGCTTTGCATTCTACATTCATACATGTCAACTAATTCAAGTAACTGTTTACACGATCAAAAACATCAGGAGAAGGAATATGTACTTTGGGGATCTCCCGGACCATTTTATTTTATTGTTCCTTGTATTTATGTTTACATGTTCATGTTCCGTCACCTCAGGGTCATCCAGTAGCTGTGTCCAGCTGTCCTCCAGGGCGAAGCTGGACTCTTCTTCCTCTTCCTCCTCCCAGGAGTCATGGTGGAAGGAGAGTTGAGGAGGCTTCTTGGGAAGACCAAACAGAGTGTAGGAGTGCAGCTTGTTTTGGAGCTGCTCCATACGGTCCACCTCCTGACAGAGTGGAAATAAACACACATGGTTAGGATCTGGGAGAACACACACTTCACTGCTACAAAATCAGTTCACATTGTTTTTTGCGAGTCAGACAGTGTATTTCTCGGTCGCTTGGGGTAACCGCTACAGTTTTAACACAAATTAATGTAAAATGATCTTTCCTAAATAGTCCATTGAATTCCTAAATCTTTGAACGTCTCTAAAGTCTGTTGTTCGGCCAGGGTGGTAGGATGTTGGTAGGATAGTGGTAGGATGGGGTGGTATGATGGTGGTAGGATGGTGGTAGGCCAGGGTGGTAGGATGGTGGTAGACCAGGGTGGTAGGATGTTGGTAGGATAGTGGTAGGCTATGGTGGTAGGAGGCTGGTAGACCAGGGTGGTAGGATGTTGGTAGGATAGTGGAAGGAAGGGGTGGTAGGCTATGGTGGTAGGAGGCTGGTAGACCAGGGTGGTAGGATGTTGGTAGGATGGGGTGGTAGGATGGTGGTAGGCCAGGGTGGTATGATGGTGGTAGGCCAGGGTGGTAGGATGTTGGTAGGATAGTGGTAGGATGGGGTGGTAGGATGTTGGTAGGATCGTGGTAGGATGGTGGTAGGATGGTGGTAGGCCAGGGTGGTAGGATGGTGGGAGGCCAGGGTGGTAGGATGGTGGTAGGATAGTGGTATGATGGTAGTTGGATAGTGGTAGGCCAGGGTGGTAGGATGTTGGTAGGATAGGGTGGTCGGATGGTGGTAGGCCAGGGTGGTAGGATGGAGGTGGTAGGCCAGGGTGGTTGGATGGTGGTAAGATGGTGGTAGGATGGTGGTAGGCCAGGGTGGTCATATGTGAAGGTGGAAGGAGGTGAAAGAGAGGAGATGGTGTGGCACACAGTGCTTTAGTTACAGGTACAGAATATGGTTGTCTGGTCCTGTTTCACCCTGGCAATATGGAGAGGCAGCAGGTTTTTGACATCCATCTACACCCTAGCACTGACAGGGTTAAAGATACCCCCCTGACCTGCCTCGGTCATAGCAAGGGTGAATAGAGATGAGTCAGGTGAGTGACAGGGGCTGTCTCCATCTGACATCTGCTACTGTGGAGGATGTGACCTCAGAGGAAACAATGGAGTGTGTGTGTGTGTGTGTGAGCGTGTGTGTGAGACAGAAGGGGATAAGAGAGTGTATCTGGGCCTGTCTAAAGAGATCAATGCTAATGAGTATTGCCCATTCAGTTCCCCGGGTGAGTGTTTGCATGCTTGTGTTAGTATTATCATCATCCCAGGAACATGAATAGGCTCCAGTTAAACAGGGAAGACTCTTGTTCATCCTTTGTACATCCCAACAACTTCCACCACAGCTACTTGGCATATTTGTTTATTGCAAATTTGCTGTGTGAGCGAACTGTGTATCTTTAGTGGGAAAGGAAGTGCTCTCACTGGGAGTTGAGTGGCTATGGCCTTGGACCTTAGCCACACACACACACACACCACCACCACCACCACCACCACCACCACCACCACCACCACCACCACCACCACCACGTTCCCCCCTTCTACAAACACACAGATTTTCCTACTGGTAGTTCCTCCCTTTGTGAAATCTAATCTCACCTTGCCGAAAGGCCCAGCCCCAGCGCCTGAGCTGAAGAAACCAGAGAAGCGGCTGGCAGCCCGGTTCTTCCAGCTGTCCGGTCCAGGGCCTACGCCTGGAAGAGAGCCACTCAGCCCGGCCAACGAGTCCGTGGACGGGATGTTGGCGTCCCCAAGGAACTCTGTTATGTTCTTCCTGCGACGTGCCTGACCCTGGAAGACCAGAGCGTCAGAGAAGATATGTTTTAATACTTGTTTACATTTATATTAAGACGTAGAGAAGTGAAGCGAAAACAAAATAAGACAGAAGGACATACTACTGGGTTTGATCAAGGGGTGACATTACCTGGAGAGAACAGCGAAATCATCAGAAAAGGAAAAAAGGAAAAAAGGAAAATACGCAGAGCAGGATAAACAGGAAGTCAGAGGTTTTTTTTTTAAGTGAAAGATGACATCATTAGGAGAGCTGGGGAAGCCACATATTAACAGTCGTTCAGACACAAACAGGATCAGAAGGAAGGAATGTCGCTTCCTGGTCAGGAACATTCAAAACACAACGCAGGGTAAAGGACCTGGCTAGTCAGACAAAGACACTGTTCGACAACAAGCCCACTCCGTTGTACAGGCACTATTGTTAACCTGTTAGCATGGAAGCACTTCCACCAGCCTGGACGTCATGGAGATGTGCCATATCAGTCCAACCAAACCAACACGGGCATCCTCAGGTATTATAGTATCAGAGGAATCAGTTGCTTTAGCCGTCAGACAGAGAGAGGGTGAGTGCAGAGTGAGACGCTGGGACACTGTGGAGGAACATGCTTTCAGGCGCCTTATCCACTGGTACCAATCGCACATATTTCCCGTCCCCCAGTGAGCCACGTCATTAGATATAACTAGTACAACAGTGGTGCGTCTGATCCAGGTCAGGAAAGGGGGAATTCTGGGGAATTCTGACACAGTATAAGGACACAGGTGAAGGAAGTGGAAAATAGCATTGTTCTCCCAGCGGCAAGCGGTTGTGTTATTTACTTAAAGCTAATGATAAGAAATACATTCACTCCTATGGAATCTTCCGGCCACTCACACACTCCGGCCACTCACACACTCACAGTTATTAAATTATCTACAAGAGCAGGCATCAGAACTTATTCGCTAGTGAAAGCAACTCATTGGGCTTTTAAAGGGTGGCTAAGTTCTTATTAGCTCAGCATTTGACTAAATATGGCACTAATAATATATAGTAACACAATTTTGCAGGGCATTTCTGAAATCTTTTCAACACACTGCTGTCAAAAACAAAGCCCTGTCAGTTGGCCCAGCAGCCTGCAGAGAAAACCGTTAAACTACCAACTTAACTAGGGAAAGTCTTTCAAAGAGTTTTGACAAAGCAATCAGTAGACTCACCATTAAAGTCAGTGGCATGTCAAAGATGACAAAAAACATCCTATTCCTTCAGTCGGAGACTAATTGATTATAGCCCCATCGGAACCAGCTGCTGTGTTCAAAGTCTTTTATTTTGCCCTTCTCTGCTTCCATACGAGAGGCACCCATGCATGCTACAGTCCTCAGACTAAGACAGAAAAACCCAAACGAGCGACAACTGCAACAATAAGTTGTTCCCCATCGAAAAAAGTCCTTCTGAAGTCTAGTTATTCAGCTTTCCTGGGGCATCTCATCTCAAGTCATAAGTCCAGTTGTTTCAGTTTGACCGAGTGACTTCTGCATCCTTCCAACCACCGTAACTCCACCGTAACTCCACCGTTACCACAGGTCTGGTCTTTGAATTCTGTTCCGGCGATAATCTGACCTGTCCTGCAGTCCGAGCTCTGAGAGGCTAAGCCTGCTGTGCCGACGGAGCCTGTTGTGCTGACCAAGACTGCTGCCTGCCTAGCATTGCACTCCGCCTCTGTCCTGGAGTCATAGCAACCAGGAAGATCCTGCATCCCCCCACTGTGTTGAGGAGGAAAAGAGGAGGCGGGGCTACAGGAAAAGTGTGTGTTTGTGTGTCTGGGGATAGAGAGATCTGCATAGAACAGGGTGTGGCTTAAGCAACAGCTTGCAGGGCTCCAAAAGAATAGAGCAGACATCCTGGAGCGGCTGAGGACATAGCAACTGTTCATAGTGACTCCCATTCCACTGCCTTTGTTTGGCCCAGTGTTCGACGGTCAGTTTTAGTGCCCAATAATATCCCAGTTGTGGAGATAATACTAATAATTACTAACGCCTAGGGGGTTTATGGGAATGTGTGATTATAAAAACAACATGAAAAAATTAATAAAACGGATATCACAGAATCTTAAAAAAACCTGAATTGGACAAATAAATCCTTCATAGTTTCTATATCGTGTTCTATATCCTAAACACCATCTCACCCTCCGGGTTAATTCCATTTCTTATAAACGTAGATCGTTTCTCAACGGACTGACAGCTTTACGTCATTCAAATATGGAATGTCTCCAAACTCCCTCCCTGACTGGAAATGAAACAAAGACTCCACAGCTGTACAGCATGGACAGGTTGTCACATGCTTACAAGGAAGTGTGTGACATTAATCAAAACACATTGTCATATACATTTGGATAATTTATTTAGCTTTGGAAAATAATAATAGCCTAAGCAAATGTGACCAGAGGTGAGCATGATTTAATAAATTAAGGTTTTAAAGTCCTAACTGATGTATATATGTTAGAACTGAAGTTGCCTGACTAACGGTTTCCTTCCATCAACTTTTTATCTATTAGCCTGATTACATAAAACGTTCAACAACACTTCCTGGTTGACTGAAAACAAATGCTGTCTGACCCGAAGAGAAAATTAATCCACGAGAGACCATTTTAACCCTGTTAAACAATACTATATTCTGCGTATTAATTTCTCACAGGTGACTATTTGAAACCAATGACAACGTGCTGTTGATAACAGTAGTGCTTACACTTCAATAGTTTACCTCACCCGGGTATGTATTGGAGACCGGAGCACTTTCCCCAAGACAAGGCCACACAACTACACAGCATTAAACTGTGATTTCAATGAAGCATCCAAACAGATACTGTACAGATATGAAGCCAGAGGACGGGATGTAAGTGCAGCAGTCAATAGCTAACTAACTGGTGACAACCACTTCACTTGTGTCTAATGTGTGGGTCTGTTCATACAAACCATTGACACATTCTACCTGGTCTCACTGATCCTACATATAATAACAGACTGGACCCTGAACAACAACTCCACTGACAGGTCTGGGAACTGGGACTACTGGGAACCGGGGCTACTGGGAACCGGGGCTACTGGGAACCGGGGCTACTGGGAACCGGGGCTACTGGGAACCGGGGCCTTCAACACAGTCCAGTGGGCTCCAGGCAAGTAAATTATATCAAGGTGTATTGGCTCCTTATCACAAAACAAAACCCCTCAGGGGGCTGGATGGATGATTGTATTGAATGGAAAGCAGCTAAACAAGCAGTATCATATACTGTCATGACAGAAACAAAGAACTGTTGAGATATGGGGAAGATAAAAAAATGACTGACTGAGAATTAGGGACATGCAATGCCCACCAAAAATGTGTTTGATCAGTCACGGAAGTGCGTGAAAGAAAATTGTTTTTGCAGACTAAAAAAACATTGAGAATAAGCTATCAAGGAAATATACTGGATTAGTTAAGAGTTACTGCCTAACGAAATAATTATTATCAAACATAATATAGAAATGTATATAATTTGTTTATTTTTTACAAACTACCTCAATCCTTGTCTAAGCTTTAAGGTATAGCTTAACATTAGAGTACAATTTCCTTGTCTAACATAAATGTATAACAACACACCCAATGGGGTAAAAACTCCCCCAGTCTCACCTGATGTCGTGGAGCCATTGGGCTCTGGAGAGAGTCTGTCTCAGGAATCCCCTCCACATGCAGCAGGTCCCAGCTACGCCAAGCAGACAGGCCACGCAAACGTTTAGAACAATCCGTTGAACCGGAAATGTCGCCAAAATAGTTTGTTTTCTTACGACCAATGAAGTAAAAATCAAAAACCATAATTCATAACTTAGTTCTCAATCTTGTGAAAAAGAAATCCCATTAAACCCCGGGTGAACTTGTGTTTCGGCTGTCTTGTGGCCCATCTGAACTTCATCTTAATTTCCTGATCACTGAAAAAAGGAGGTGCAGGTCCCAATCAGACAATGATCACAGGTCACATGACTGTAACCACACCCACACCTCGATTGTCATGTAAATAATTACAGCGCAGATTGCTGACTGTCATCATTGTCCACATCACAAAGTGATTTGATGGCTGGAAATCAATGAGCTGTTAATGTTGTTAGCCCATCTGAATAGAACTAAAATCACCACTGTAGTCTAGCGGTAAACACATGCTAATTGACTTGTTTCCCTCTATGGATCTTCTGAGACACTGGGGAGGACATTTTTTTTTCTTCTGATATAGTACAACAGTACAGTGTGTAGAAGGATGCCCACAAGTAGAATTCTGCCCTAGATGATGGTCTCGTCTGCAATTTTTCAATCTATACCACAATTGGTGCGAGGCAGAGAATGCTAATTATGTTCGGGATAAGCTTAACCCTAGAAAATACTTTCATGGGAGAGAACATGAGAAACAACTCTGTAAAGTAATATCATGCAATATTTTCTGAACCAAGAAAATGTCCTGGCTGATTTATTCTGAGCAGGTGAATCAGTTCTGCTGTTGGCAAACGGTAATCTGCTTGGACAATGATTTTAATGGTTTTCAATGGGAACCAAATGGTCCATATTAAACAAAGGCATTATTAAGTTCACATTTTTATTATATATAAATGAAATGCGTTATTCTTAAAATAATAGACTGACCATGTTTTGTCAGTGAGCAAACGTACAAAATCAACAGAGGATCAAATCCTTTCTTCCTTCACTGTATTGGGATTCTAATGGCCCCTAGTTTCGATTGTCAATTACTGTGAGGGATTAATGTGGGGGTCACCCCCACCAATCACTCCACCTTCTGAAGTCACATGCTTTAATTTGAACTAAACCTTGAACTAAACCTTGAACCAAATCCTAATATTTTGTGAACGTTTGCCCATGTTGGAAGTGGTGGAAAAGGGCCTTTTCGAACATGAACATCCAGGTCAATGCACTTGAGTCAAACATCCTATACACTCTACCATGACAGATGGCAGTAAATCATTTAAATTATTATATAAAGATGGTTTAAAAGAGACAATTTATTATTTTACTAACTGTACTATAATAGTGTTGCTACCGTCACAATATGGATCGTAATTCTCACAACAGTGTATGCAGTGCCGCTGCTAGCCATTTTGGTGCCCTAAGCATGATTCCTTTATGATGCCCCCCCAACTAACCCGAGAAAAAAACGGAAAAAAACAGTTCTTTCTTCTTTCTCTTCTCGTGCGCCATCGTTACGTTCTAGCACAATTAAATAATCTTGTTCCGCCCGGTATTTAATAAACATCCCTAAAAAGTGCCTAAAAATCTTTCCATACGGAATTATAATTGTTATGACTATTTTTGGTGCCCCCCCAGCACTTGGTGCCCTACGCACAGCGCGTGATGCTCGTGGTGGGAGCGGCGGCGCTGAGTGTATGTATTGGAATTTGTGAGATGTTCCCTGAATATTATGCCGTTCACAAGCAAAAAAAGGATTGCAATGAAGAAATGTTCTAATGATTTGCCATGGAAATAACATTTAAAAAAATCAACAGTCCTAAAAATAAGTTACGAAGGAAAATTCTTGTATTATCATGAAGGTAAAGGCAAACTAGCCCAAAAATAAGATTACCAGAAGCCAAAAGATACACTGCGATTTATTAACCACTATCCTGAATGTAACCACATCCATTTCCACTATGGGTTTATTGATCTTCCATAAAAGTTCAGGTATGTCAAATATATCCGCCCCACACCGTTAACAGCAGTGGAATTTGTATATCAGCTTTGAAACATGTCAGCCACAAATGACAGTTATGTCAACCTCTATCCCGTTGCTAGAGAGCCATCTAAACTACCCAAGGCACAGTCCTCAGTACACTACAGAGCAGCCTGGTTCTGAAAGTGCACCGTGTCATATAAGAGCTGAAGTCAGCATCCAGTTAGCCTAGTGTGTTGTATTGTTCCTCATCTATTATGATTAGACTCTCTGCTGGCACACTGCTGTAGGCCTGGCCGTCTGGCTCAAAACACTAAAACCCGGTCCACATAACGTACAGATTAGCTGCAGGCCGAGCTCCTATACTGCGGAGTTCAAATGTGCCTTCTGTTGTTTCTTTATCGCCCTCGTGAGGACACATTGAGAACTGCAGCACTCTGCCTAAAAAAACGAATTCCTACACCGGTTTGACAACACAACCGTGGCCCAAGGTCTTCCTCTTTAATAAAGGGGTTTTGTATACAATGCCTTCACTGCCACCTGGTTACTGGAATTAATCCTCTAACTAAACACAATCCTGGAGTATGTGTCAGTTGACCTGGCGAAAACACAATCAAAATAAAACAATTACCAAACTCCTGACAAATCCGACATAGCCAGGTCTGATGCTGGTAAACGGCCCGCCCTTAGACACAGAGACAGACACCTAAGCCCTCTCACATTACAGCAACCTCAGCTCACCTCCCAGGCTCTAACCGCTTCCTTTGCCCGTGGGCACGGCCCGATGACATCACACCTGGATTTAACGCATGCAATGCTACCCGGTCTCACGGAAATGTGTGTGAATATAGAGTGGGTCTAGACTTGCCTGCAGGGCCCCACTCAACTGCTCACACCCAACAACTTGTTTGTCCCTGTGTAATCGGAGAGAGGGCTAGCCCACACAAGCCAGCTAGCGATCCCTTAAAGCACTGTGCGAGGACGCGGACGCAGACGGAGCACTGTGGTCGGTGTTGATGCTAATGACAGCACTGTCATAGTGAGTGTGTTGTCTGGTGACTCAACAGAAAATCAGTTGCTGGCCTTCACACTGTGCTTCTAAGTTTAGAGAGTCAACAACAGTGGGAAAACCCTTTCTCTGAAATGACAACATTTGAGAGTGTAGATTTCAGTTGGTCAGAAAATGACAGCAGATCTGAGGGGACGCAGATGCTTCGAATTTTAGCTTCGCTCTGGCCAGTATTTAGCACCGGTGCAACGTGGTGAAAACACCTAACCTGGTACAGCAGCACAAACCATCTCTCATCACCTCTCTCTCAGGCCAAAGTGAACCCTTCCTGGTCCCGCCTAAAAACCACAGGAAACAGCAGAGCCTCTTCCTGTATGAGGTCACCTGTCTACCCAGAAGGCCTAGAGAGCGGCTTTCTGGTCTAACAAAGTGGTGGCTGGCACACAGCACAGAGGATGACTCATGAGTAAACCGACGAGCGAGGTTTTAGTGTGCTGACAGAATGAAAGACAGGTGAGGTAACGATCAGATTAGCATACACCGAAAAGCAGAAGGTGCGTCACAGAGATTATAGAAAGTGGAGAATGGCATCAAAAGTTCTGTATACATTTCTATATATTGTGTAGGGATTGTAGGTTGTGTGTGTGTGTTCATGTGAAATAATGTCTGTGACAGAGAACCAACTGTAGACGCTGTACTGACCAGCAGGTCGGCGCTGCTCTCCTTTCTCCCCAGGGAGCCATGCTCCACCTTCTCAGTGCCCGGGGTGAGGATGTACGGGCTCTGGACCGACGACGAGGGCTTCAGGTTGGGCAGACTGAGTGAGCGCAGGTCCTTCACCCCCTGCTCCACCTTCAGCTCATCACCGGGCCGCGCTGAGGAGGAACCGGAGGGGTTAGCTTTCTCCCTCCCCATGACCCCATGACCCCATGCAGGATATATGCTAGACATTTTAAACGATTCAGTGAAAATAGCTAACTACACGGATCAAATACAGATGATAAAAGTTAACATGGAGTGTGGTGGAGATGGCAGAAAACACATGATGTAACCCTATTTCTCATATCACAGGGGCTGCTGTTTTAGACACAGTCTCCTGCGGGAATCAAAGATGGAGGACGCCCTGGCCAGTTTGAGCGACTACAGGGACAGACAGGAAACTACGCTGTCACACCCAAGCAGTGATTATGTAAGGGGGTCCAACACAAACCCAAAAATAGGACAAATGAATAAGGTCTTCTGGTGGATGCCGTCGCTGACTCCTACCTTTGACTTTGAGATAGTGGCCCCCAAATCGATAAGCCTCAAAGTTCAGGGACAGCGGAGTGTTTGACTGGTCTAGGAACAGGTCGACCCGGGACAGCTCTATACCCTTTCGCTCAAACACAGGACCCAGCACCTCCCTGGGATTGAGAAAAAGAAAAAACAGACGGAGGACAGTCAACAAACCGTTCAGTCAGAACATGTGAAGACAGTCAACAAACCAGACAGTCAACAAACCGGTCAGTCAGTACATGTAAAGACAGTCAACAAACCGTTCAGTCGGTACATGTGAAGACAGTCAACAAACCGGTCAGTCAGTACATGTGAAGACAGTCAACAAACCGTTCAGTCAGAACATGTGAAGACAGTCAACAAACCGTTCAGTCGGTACATGTGAAGACAGTCAACAAACCGTTCAGTCGGTACATGTGAAGACAGTCAACAAACCGTTCAGTCGGTACATGTGAAGACAGTCAACAAACCGGTCAGTCAGTACATGTGAAGACAGTCAACAAACCGTTCAGTCAGAACATGTGAAGACAGTCAACAAACCGTTCAGTCGGTACATGTGAAGACAGTCAACAAACCGTTCAGTCGGTACATGTGAAGACAGTCAACAAACCGTTCAGTCGGTACATGTGAAGACAGTCAACAAACCGGTCAGTCAGTACATGTGAAGACAGTCAACAAACCGTTCAGTCAGAACATGTGAAGACAGTCAACAAACCGTTCAGTCGGTACATGTGAAGACAGTCAACAAACCGTTCAGTCGGTACATGTGAAGACAGTCAACAAACCGTTCAGTCGGTACATGTGAAGACAGTCAACAAACCGTTCAGTCGGTACATGTGAAGACAGTCAACAAACCGTTCAGTCAGAACATGTGAAGACAGTCAACAAACCAGACAGTCAACAAACCGTTCAGTCTGTACATGTGAACCCAGTGAGACCCACAGAGACTATTCTTTGAAGAGTGGCATTTATTAACACCTTTACCTGAGCAAATGGCTTTCTCTTCTGGACTACTGTTGAAATGTGTGACATAATGTCTTAAAATGATGGTGGAGTTGTGAAAACGAGACGCGGGATGAGAACATTTTGACTAAGTGATAAATACATACATACATTTCCCACAATCACCCAGTTCATTCAGTGTAATCGACGCAGACGACACAGACTGTCCATATTCACCTCAGGGTCTTCTTTTTCACAGCCGGGACGATCTCTGTGTCGATGTCCACATTCAGATCAAACTTGAGGCTAAAGCACTCCTTGCTTGGGTCCTGTAGGGGGCAACAGACACAGTGTAAGTGAATGGATCTCCGGTACAACTGGGCCCAGAGATCCATGCTGATGGCACATCTCCATATGGTATTTCCACCAGTGTTCGGTTGGCACCCGTGGCTCACTGAGCAGGGCCTCTGAAGGACACTCTCTCACCACAGAGTTGGCAACTTGGTGTGGATTTCGTGTATTCTGTCCAGATTCTGTTCTCAACCAATAACAACATCATTAAATGTATGGTAAATGTATTGTGATTAATAGGTCAACCTAGGGCCAACGTCTTCCCACTCTCATTTACATAACAAGGACTCACTGTGAATGTAAAAGCTACTGTTTGGTCGAACACAAAGGTTGTTGATTCTGCACACTCAGAAGAACCCTGGTATCACACACGTCTCAACTTTTAATCTAATTATATACCATGTTTGTACTAGTTTAAAAAAAATCTGATACCTCTATGGGTATTAAAATAAATTACCATACACTCTCTTCCTGGTTTTCAGGTTTAAAGATGGCGGATATATTCAGTTGCGTGACAGACATGGAGTCCATCAGCGCCCTAATTAACACACAGCAGATCCGACCCAAAACTATGAGACCAACAATACATTGGTGACATTTCCAGAGTGTAACATAACCTAAACAACTGAACTAATACTCACATCAGTGTGACGTCGCCGTGGTTTCTTCTTTACCAACTTGAGACCCCCAGCTTTACGCTCCCTGAAATACCAACGGAAAAAAAAATCACTCACACGAAACAGGGCGTTAGCATTCAGATATTCACCAACACTGTGTGCTGAAACATTCGTGTTATAATAGGGGAACACAAATGTCATCGTTGTGTCGTGAACAGAGCGGCCGTGTCAGAGACAAAACACGTCGTCCGGGAAACCAAAGGGAACAGCGCCGTGGCGACAGAGACGATCCGATAGACGACGGACGTAACAGAAAGCAAACGTACCCCCGGTCATTGCCCCCCTCATCTTCCTCCTCCAGGTCAGAGGGGGGGCTTGTGCGGGTGGGGCAGGAGCGCGTGGAGACGTTCCGGGCCAGGATAGAGCCTTATAGGGTGATAACACGAAACATCTGTCAGACACTCTCGCTATTAACGAGTAATCCGGTTTAATCCAGCCTGACTAAATGTGAACAGGAAATTATAAACCACAATCAATAGTTGTGTCTTTGGATGACAGCCACGGCGGATGATGTAACTAGGATAAGGCTCTCTAGCAGACGCAACTAACATATTTGTTTAATATGAGCGTCATATCCTAAAGTTAGAAACACAGCTTAAAATAAGAATCACAGGTCGATCGAAGTCAGTACTTGACAGGGAAGATAATTTGAGTTTTTTTCATTTCTCATTCATACATTAATGTCAGGTGAAATGTATGCAAGCAAATACCATCATGACCGGTCCAGAGAGTAGGATTAGACATCTAATGTCTACAAACCAGAGGGGATGGGTGTCTAGTTATTGTTAGGGATTAAATGTTGCTTGTGGGTGGCATTTAGCCTAGAGGTTAAAACACTGGGCCTGTAACCAGAGAGTTACTTAATCAAATCCGTTGTTGTTGCAAATTTGTTGTTGTCTTTGAAAAAGACGGTTAACCTCAAGTGCGCAGGTAAGCCTCGGCACCAAAGGGGCCCCAGGCGATAAAGGGGCCCCGGCGATAAAGGGGCCCCGGCGATAAAAGGGGCCCCGGCGATAAAAGGGGCCCCGGCGATAAAAGGGGCCCCGGCGATAAAAGGGGCCCCGGCGATAAAAGGGGCCCCGGCGATAAAAGGGGCCCCGGCGATAAAAGGGGCCCCGGCGATAAAAGGGGCCCCGGCGATAAAAGGGGCCCCGGCGATAAAAGGGGCCCCGGCGATAAAAGGGGCCCCGGCGATAAAAGGGGCCCCGGCGATAAAAGGGGCCCCGGCGATAAAAGGGTACCTTGGGGTTGCAGGTCAAAACGTGGGTGCCGGTCAAAGTGCATGTTGCCTGAGTCCTCCGGGTGGCAGCGGGAGTCACATGACTCACACAGGTGTAGAGGACTCTTGTTGTTCAGATCCAGACAGTCTGGGTGGTGGCACACCTGGAGAGAGATGGGGGTCAGTTTGGCGGAGATAACCTTCTCTTACATCAGATACCATATATCCAAGCTACTAATTAACCCAGAGAAGAGGTTAGGTGTGCCTACATAGGGCCAGGTCACAGATCAATGGCCTGGCTGAGGTAGACAGCGAGAGACAGGTCACGGTTGAATGACATTCACACATTTGCATGCTAGCAGGACAGACAGCCATGAGCTCCAGGGCCAAAGCCTTTGTTTATATCATCACATGGACATGTAGGCAACAGGCTTGGTTGGATGTAACAGACTGCCGTCTCGTGACTACAGCCAGCCAACCAGGCAGCCAAATTGACAACCACACAGCCAACCAGTTAGCCATACAGCTAACCAGTTATCCCAATAGCCAACCACACAGCTAACCAGGCAGCCGAAAAGCCAACCACACAGCCAACCAGTTAGCCATACAGCTAACCAGTTATCCCAATAGCCAACCACACAGCTAACCAGGCAGCCGAAAAGCCAACCACACAGCTAACCAGGCAACCAAATAGCCACCCACACAGCTAACCAGGCAACCAAATAGCCACCCACACAGCTAACCAGGCAACCAAATAGCCACCCACACAGCTAACCAGGCAACCAAATAGCCAACCACACAACTTAACAGAAAGCCAAATAGCCAACCACACTGCTAACCATGAAGCCACAGAGTCAACCACAGAGTCAACCACAGAGTCAACCACAGAGTCAACCACAGAGTCAACCACTGAGTCAACCACTGAGTCAACCACTGAGTCAACCACTGAGTCAACCACTGAGTCAACCACTGAGTCAACCGTTGTCAGACCATCATTGTCAGTCAAGCAGACAAGCAGCAGAAGGGTGCAGGATTAGTCCCACTCTGTCTTGGGCCAGACCCTGACAGGCACCTTCTCTACATCCTCCAGAAGACATTAGCTCCAGGGGGCGTAGAGCCCGACAGTGTTATGGGGTACCACCACCACAACTAACAGGAAATTAGGATTCATCAGGAGAAAGAGGTCCTGTTAATGAACAGAGCCAGTCAAATGTTAGGGCACACCTAATTATTCAGGTGTGTGTGTTTCAGTTTTACTTGTGGAATAGTTAAGTTAACTATGAAACAACACTAACGGAATTACAAAGCAAAACAGAAAATTGTTAATAAGATCTAAGTACATTTAATACTGTACATTCCTCAAAGTAGATTATTTTTGCCTTGATGACTGCTTTGCACACTCTTTGCATTCTCTCAACCAGCTTCATGAGGTAGTCACCTGGAATGCTTTTCCAAAAGTCTTAAAGGACTTTCCCACATGTGCTTGAGAGTGTGCAACGTGCTCACCATGGCAAAGGGTGGCACACTTTGAAGAATCCAAAATAAATGTATTTCGATTTGTTAAGTTCTTTTTGGTTGCAACATGATTCAATATGTGTTTTTTTATCATTTCCAAATTTTGATGTCTTTACTTTTATCCCACAAAGTCAAAAACAGTCAACCTAAATAAATACCCTTGAATAAGTAGGTGTGTCAACCTTTGGCTGGTACTGCATTTCCTGTAATTGTCTCTGTATGGTCTGATATAAACTGTGTCTGTGTATGTGTGTTTGTGTGTATATGTGCCAGGGGTCCTTGGTAAAATAAGCACACAAAGCGATGCAAGCCAAACACAAGTTTGTTTTCCATAGGATACCTGTAACCCGAGTTGAAAAGAAAACCCACAGAGCCTTACTTAATGTTCTGCTAATGTGGCAAAGCCAGTAAATTCACACCTATAGAATATGTACCTCTATATAACATGTGTGAACATCACGTACATATCTACACAAGAAAGTAGCAGGTATGCTGAAGCTATCCATAAATGTACATGTACAACACCACGCCCTGCCATTGTCATTAAGCTGTACGCCTGTAAATCCCTGGAAAACGGGAAAAAGCTTTGGTTTAATCCACTGAAGCGTACAGGCATGAGCCCCTGTCCTGCCCTCATCTTCCACCTACCTTCCAGCTGAGTGGATGAGAGCGGCACTGTCCCCAAGCCAAAGTCAGACTCAGTCTCCTTGACAACCGCCCCGCAAAAGTCAAGCTACACGATCCGCCAGGTTCCACTGTCACCGGACAGCTCAATGGGTTCTTTCCCCCCCGGGAAACATCTAGAAGCTGCCTAATGAGTCCCCTGTTCTCAGTGTCTAGCCAGGTTAACTAAACGGAAGCACTAGTTAACACGGGGTCAGTCAAGTATGAAAGACCAGAATAGAAGTGACCCGGACAAAGGAGGTGAAATATTAAGCAAGCAGCTTTCAGAAGTCCAAAGCCTCCTTAATCTCGAGCTTTAAGTGCTGCCTGGGCTGGCCTGTCTTGGTCGGAGACATCTGACGCTACCTCAGCAGGCAGCCACAACAGACACATTAAAGCAGGGGCCTCTCGTTTAACTCTTAGTTTGCCAGAACAACAGGGGCCTCTCCCAGACTCTTTCCTTGCATTCTCTCGTTAGCCTACACACCGAAGCAACCACAGGATAAATCTCTCTGCCTTTCTCTCTCATGTTTTGAATTTTTTTTAAAGAGAGGAGTATAGCACTTGTTTATTGTAATATGCATATAAATACTCTTCTCCGATAAGCACAATTTGGTTCAGTGTGTGCTGTCATATTCACCATGGAAGGTTTTTAGTGTCTATAGGAAGCACTTGTTCTGGTATAATGACCACGTATCACAAAGGCTTGAGTCCATTAAATCCTAGAAGGTCAAAAATTTCAAAGATTCCGTTTTGGCGATTCTGGGATCCATCCAACGTCTGGCCCTACAAAGACGCTGAGATCACACCCCCATTCAAATGTTTGGTTGCACCATGACTAAACCTCTAAAGATGCAGGCATGGTCCAAACATAGTGTTAGTGCCACACGATTGGCTGTTTAGCTATTTGCATTAACGAGCAGGTGTACCACAAAGTCCAGGGTGACCAGAGGGTTAAAGGGTATTTGTCTGACCTGTGCTTTCCTACTATAGATGTCGTTATATAGTGGTCTGTACTGTATGGTCCTTTACAGCACATACTATGGGTTAACAGTAACTGTTTAAATGGATCGTTCTTGCCAAACGTTGATGGAGTCTGCCCAGAAACCAAAACATTACTTACCGGTACTTGACATTAAAACTTAGCCAGCATTACAAAAAATGTCTATTTTTAAACACTCACAGCTTTCAGGTCAAAACAATCATAGCATCAACCGAAGTTATAACACAGACATAGCAAGGAAGAAAAAAAACACAGGCGCTTTCAATTTGTCTTGTGTCAGATAACACTGAACTCTCCTGTCAGAAGTCGTATCACACTAAAACCAGTCAACAAAAAGCCCCTCTGTATCCCAAGATCGCCTGCCTCAACACAACCAAAAGACTAAGGGACAGGTGTGACAAGATATTAATGAAACGCATGTGTAGGCGGCAGAAAGCAAATCTGATTGCATATAATGTCAGGACCAGCCTCAGCCAGGTAACTAAGGAGGCAAACATGGGCCTGGATTCCAGGCAGACGCATTCCTGTCGGGACAAAAAACTCTGGAAATATCTGCTGCCTGGCAGAGCCAACATAAATGAACGTGTTAGATCTCGAATAAGCAGAGCTCTCCTCTCTCCTGGACCACAAGACACAGAGTCAGACTGAAAGCAGACCGTCAGACTAATACACCCCCAGGATAAGACTTGAACCAGACTCTCAGACAAATATGAAAATGCTCAGAGGATGAAAATAAAACAGACCCTTAGACTAAATACAGCATAACAAACACTCTGATGATGACAATAAACAAGACTCTCAGGGTAATATCAGCACACTCTGATGATGACAATAAACAAGACTCTCAGGGTAATATCAGCACACTCTGATGATGACAATAAACAAGACTCTCAGGGTAATATCAGCACACTCTGATGATGACAATAAACAAGACTCTCAGGGTAATATCAGCACACTCTGATGATGACACTAAACAAGACTCTCAGGGTAATATCAGCACACTCTGATGATGACAATAAACAAGACTTTCAGGGTAATATCAGCACACTCTGATGATGACAATAAACAAGACTCTCAGGGTAATATCAGCACACTCTGATGATGACAATAAACAAGACTCTCAGGGTAATATCAGCACACTCTGATGATGACAATAAACAAGACTCTCAGGGTAATATCAGCACACTCTGATGATGACAATAAACAAGACTCTCAGGGTAATATCAGCACACTCTGATGATGACAATAAACAAGACTCTCAGGGTAATATCAGCACACTCTGATGATGACAATAAACAAGACTCTCAGGGTAATATCAGCACACTCTGATGATGACAATAAACAAGACTCTCAGGGTAATATCAGCACACTCTGATGATGACAATAAACAAGACTCTCAGGGTAATATCAGCACACTCTGATGATGACACTAAAACAAGACTCTCAGACTAAATAAAGTATGCAAACACTCTGATGATGAAAGTAACACCAGACTCTCAGACTAAATAAAGTATGACCACACTGAGGATAACACTGAACAGTGTCACTAAATGTTCCGGTAACATTTTAACTCAGCAACCAATACTTTGAAGAAATTTCCATCAACAGGCCGACGAAGAGTGTAGACAAAAACACACACGTATGTGTGTGTACGTATGTGTGCGAACGTACGTATGTGTGTATGTACGTACGTGTGCATGTGTGCGTATGTATGCGTGATCTATTACAGAATGCCTGTGTGGAGCCAGACGCGTGCGCTCTTGTCCAAGGGATTAGTTGCAGTTATGGTGGATAAACAGATACAGTGGGCACAGTGACACACACCACCCTCATCACACACTCAGAGCCCCCTAGCAGCTGTGAACATACGTGGGCCCCCTGCTCAGGCTTAGGACAAGCATCGCCTTCTACCTTCTAAGGAAAACGCTGATAAAAATGCAGGAACAAGATACCAACAGCACCGGATCAAAACAGCACCAGGGTGCAACCAAGCCAGCTACAGCACATCAACCCTTTATATAACCCCCTACCCAATATGTGTGTGTGTGTGTGTGTGTGTGCCTTCATGATCCCATTTGAATTCAGTTATAATTAATGATGAATTAGTGATCATGACATGGGAAATAATTGTGTGTGAAAATGTCTGGAGCAGGCTAAGTAGTTTGGCAGCATGCTGTGTGTGATGGTTGGAATGGTGCTTACAGGAAAAACCATGTCAGACAGAGTGAAGGAGACTATTGAAGGAGACAATGTAAAAGACACAGCCCCTGGTTTTTAATAGAACCATTGTTTGTGTAACTGCTCTGCTCGCGCACGCGCACGCAAACGCACACACAGAGAGCCCACACCCAAAGAGCTAATTAAATTCCTTGTTTTCCATTCTTCAGTAGGTCATCCAAACAGCCTTGCTCCAGTAGCCAGCCCCCATAAACACACGCAAACACACGCGCACACACACACACCATGAACAGCCCCCATACAATCTCACAACACACACACACACACACACACCATGAACAGCCCCTATACAATCTCACAACACACACACACACACACACACCATGAACAGCCCCCATACAATCTCACAAAACACACACACACCATGAACAGCCCCTATACAATCTCACACACACACACACACACACACACACACCATGAACAGACCCCATACAATCTCACAACACACACACACACACACACACACACACACACACACACACACACACACAGACACAGACACAGAGACACAGACACAGACGACACAGACACCATGAACATAAAGACCACTCAGACTGCAGACAATAGACAGTTATGTTTAGCTATGTACAGCACAGACACCATGAACATAAAGACCACTCAGACTGCAGACAATAGACACTTATGTTTAGCTATGTACAGCACAGACCAAACAGTCTGAATGACATTTGGATATGGAGAATTCTGCGTAGCGCTCTCATAAAGCTTTCATTTAACCCTTATTACTGGGAGGTTTTGTTAACACTTCAGTCACATTATGTTGTGCTGTCACATGGCAGATGTGCAAATTACAATAGCAGACAGATACGTGGCTCATGCATAGACCAACACTTTAATTTTTTATTTTGCAGGCTCTGATAATCCAATTTAGCAACATGTTTCTTACTGGTAAGAGAGACTAAGCGCTCTAATATGCCGCCCACATACAACACAAACCCCCACAATAGCTACACACCTAGAATTCCTCCACACCACCCCTTCCTCCTGCCCTTCCTCCTGACACAAACCAACCATGCCCACCTCCACATAGAGGTAGTGTCAGGACTAAGTCCTAACATGTTAGGTATTCTGGATTTGGCAACTTGGCCGTGTAGATTCCAGAGCCTGGTTGACATGGAACAGAGCACGGCAGAGTTGTGACACTGGTTTGGACAGCAGGTGCCATATTTACAAAAGGAAAATAGTTTATGGTATGATTGTTTCCTGGGATTAGCACTGTTTGAGACATCTAGGCATCTAGGAGAGGCTGTCAATATGGACTTCTGGGTGAGAGTAAAATCCCAACCCGATTCCTCATGCCCACATAGAGATGACAACATGACATCAGAGAGAGTGAGTTCGTGTGCAGCCAGACTGAGATGCCCCTCTAGCGGCACCTCTGTTATCAGAAGAGGTAGTGTCTCATTAGCAGTCATTTGAAAGTGGGAAAAGTCAGCTATGACTACATGGACGTAAACACAAGCACTGAATCACACTCCGGAGCTTCTGGCTTTGACCGTAATAAGGCCTGTCTGGTGTGTACAGACTGTGGCCGTCACGTCATGACACACGCGCGCACACACACACACACACACACACACACGTGCACCCACATACACACACAAAGTTTGACAGTCATGTACGGTCTTGTACACATTCTGAGAACATTGTGCAACACACACTCAACTGACATAGACAGTCATTAGTCCAGACTTTACAGTCATACTCTGGTTTAGACTTAATCATGTCTAACTAATGGAATATATTCTAACCAACAGTACAGAATTGCAAATAATCCGTACCTGGAACGCACGTATTTCAACTAAATCACGAGATACATCAACCCGCTCGTTCTCGCGAAACGCGAATCGGGCCACCTTTTCCCTCTAAAGCAAGTGCATGCAGTCAAAATCCCAGTGACAAATCCAGACAAATGAATGAAATAGGCACACACGTTCCTTAGCTGACACCGTGTATTCACTGTTATCTAAAGGTATTGTTCCCACAGCCGATGTTTGCCTGGAACACTCCTCTGCTCTTATCCTCTGCTCTTAGTCATTTCTATCCCGGTCCACTCTGGTCTGTTACTCTCTATTCACCCTTCACTTAAATGTTGGCATCCAGTTCAACTCATCAATCGGCTGCCAAGCAGATCCGCTCTCCAGCAAGCACTCAAATAGAAAATATACTGTTACAGCACAGGAGACCAGCACTTTCTGCACCGATAGAGCAAAATACCTGTGTGTCTACTGAAAAACTGTTCAATAAGAGAACCGACTTGGTTTTACTGTTTTAGGAATAATGTATTGGGGATAAAAACACTAAGCACTAAATACCCAAAGAGCGTGCTTCAAATCAACATTTGACTTCAAATCATTTCATCTATTTTGTAATATTTCTGAGAAGACATTCTGAGGTCCTGATTCAAAGTTGATTACATGACTGAATAACAGTCTAGGCATTCAGAGAACAGACTAGACATCCGGAGGACCAAAGAACAGTCTAGGCATCTGGAGAACAGTCTAGGCATCCGTAGAACCGGAGAACCGTCTAGGCATCCGGAGAACCGGAAAACAGTCTAGGCATCCGGAGAACCGTCTAGGCATACGGAGAACCGTCTAGGCATACGGGGAACCGTCTAGGCATACGGAGAACCGTCTAGGCATACGGAGAATCGTCTAGGCATACGGAGAACCGTCTAGGCATACGGAGAACTGGAGAACAGTCGAGGCATCCTAAGCCTGACACAGTGTAGACCGCTCAGTTATGACTGTTAGGTGGCTAGAAACAGGTGGTGAGCTGGAGGTATTGGTTAAGATCAAAGGGAGAGATCAGAGCCTCAGGTCTGGATTGGCCCGGGTCTGATGATTTAGCTTTCAATAGATAAATGTTGATGCGGCTTCGAGAGGAGAACCATACCGTCTTCTTTCTTCTACCGCCATCTGTCCATCCCACTAGCGAGGCTCTGAAAGGCTGCCAGAACCAGACCCAGGCTTTTCTAATGCGGGAGGACTCATACAACGTCTGCTTCTTATTAACCCCCCTCCAAATACTCTGGATTGGTTTTCTCTAAACACATATGAATCTCCTCAAACAGGGGCACTTGTTGTATCAGAGCTGAAAACCAGAGAGTGTTTCTGTGATGGTGTATAAAAGCTAGTACTGTAGGCAGGCACTTTAGATGATTGACTTCCAGTGTGAACTGTGCCACAGCTTGGACTGAGCCAATGGTCACTGTCTGGTCAACAGGAAATTATGACATTCAGCCCAAGACGGCAAATTGGGCAATTTGTCCAGTGTTGTCTGAAGCGGCCCGTTGCTTGTCACTTTTATTTAGTGAAATAGTGTCGACTTACACAGAGGCACATTATTATGGGCTGGTTTAAACACTCTGAACCAAATAGCCATCAGCCGGAAATGCTCAGTAAATCATCTGTTTTTGAACTAGCGGAAATGTCCTTGATCAAACTAGACTGTGTGATTCATCGACTGTTTACTATCAGGCAGACTGGAGGGAAACCACACGGAGTTTCACCGTGATGACAATTCCCCAGGGATATCTCCTGGTGACACTCATAGGAAAGGGCTGGCACTTCTTCGAGATGTTGACAGTACTGGGAAAACGGGTCGAGACTCAGTAGTAAAGGGAGGGAACCTAAACAAGACCCTTCAGCAAACAGAAAAGAGCCACACAGCTAATATATCTTAAGCAAAGTGAAAATGACATCAAACATCTGCGTCGACGTGAGCATTGGATGTTTCGGCCTCACAGGAATCTGCAGATCGGGCTTGCACCTTCAAAACCAGGCCAATACAGTCAAACACTAAGACAAATCCTGAACCCTGCTATTTGCCCCATGGCCAGATCATATGCTACAATGCAAACACTCACGGTCATTTTTAAGTAAACAATCCAAAAACCTGCAGATTTGCAGTTACGCCACACTGAACTACTACAGTTGAGGGGAGAAAGTAAGGTGACTATTCTGCCAAACAAACACGAGCACAAAAAAAAATTAATCCCAACTCACCGGTACCGGGTGTCTGGGCTCTAGCGCACCAAGATAGAGTGAGTGTTGTCTCAGACTGTGCTGCTGCACTGTGACGCAACCAGGCTTCCTATCCATAGCTTTAAGGAAGGAAAAAATACAGATAGGCGGTGTGCACGACCAAAAAAGGAAGAAGTGAGAAGAAAAGAAAGTCTGGAGAACCGCTGGAAACTCCAGGAGACAAAGTAGGCCGTCATCTAACGCCAACTGCTGTCTGGGACACAAGCTGTTCTACTATTGACTGGAAATTGATAGTCTGGAAGCCACTTTAAATTTGATATAAAGAAAACGGAGAGGGACACTGGTCGGGCTGGTGGGAACAGCTGAGGACCCTGGGTAATTCATATTAGAACCAGATGTGAAATATGCAGACGTATGAGGGAAGCCAGACTTAGTCATCAAACATCTGCATTTCACTAGTGTGTTAGCCATCGTCACTAGCAGAGAGTACGATGTGTGGGAAACATGATTGAACACAAACAAACTGGCGGAGAGCAAAACACTAAGAAAAACAACACAACAGCTGATCGATGACCTACGCTCCATGACCTACGCTCCATGACCTACGCCCCATGACCTACGCCACATGACCTACGCCACATGACCTACGCCCCATGACCTACGCTCCATGACCTACGCTCCATGACCTACGCCACATGACCTACGCTCCATGACCTACGCTCCATGACCTACGCTCCCGAAGGTGCAGAAGAACTATAGGGAAAATTACGCTAGCCCTGTTACCAAAAATATTTAAATATATAATGATATTTGCTTTACTTTACCAGCAGTCCTTACCCCCCACCATAGATTTCAAGGTTCATACGTTTAAAAAAACAAGCGGGTACATTGCCTTCATCCAATTATTATTTTTCAGAATGTCCCTGTGTATGTCTGTAAAATCTGTCTGTAACAATCTGTATCGATTGTCTGCAACGATTGACTGTATCAAAGATATTACATATTTATGTTTGCACAATAAAACGTCAGGGTAAAACGTGAAGAATAGCAGAGAAATTGCTTACAAATAAAAAAAAACTCACATACTCACAACAAGAAAAACGGCAAGATAAGGAAGCCTATTTATAGAACAGAAGAATTGCAGTTCTACGTCCAGCGGTCCACGTTGAGGGGTTCCTAATATTCAGGGGGCATTTAAGGGCACTGCTATGGCACCACGACCTAAACCACAAAACCCCGGGACACTAATGTGGACAGCTCGATCACTCACCTCCAGTCTGTAAACAGTGTGTGCGGCAAAAAAAAAAATCAGAGTTTCGGTGGAAAAGTGACAAATAGTTCCAAGGTCCCACAGTCAGTAGGTCGGTGGCAGGCAGACCCTGAAATAAAACAGTGGATCGAAGCTCCTCTCTAATCTTGTCTGCCCATCTTGTGTGAGAGAGCGAAACAAAATGTTCCCGAGTGCCGACGGCGCTGTGAGCAGGAGGAGTTCCCAGGTAGTAAAAAGAGAATCTGTCAGGGGGAGGCTAGAGCGAGCATGGACATGTGAGCTGACGGTCTCTGCTGTGTTTACCAAATCCCCCCCCCGCATACACCACACCAGCATCTGCCGAAGAGCGCGCACACACACACACACACACCCTGGCCTGACTGACTCACTGACTCCATGAAGAAACACATCCAAACCCCAGGGTTCAGTCCCCAGCACCCACCCGGAAACCCATTCATTGAAGACTGTCAGCATAGTCGCCATTGTTCAGTGAACGGTTGGCCCCCCCACCTCCTCCCCTCCCTCGGGGAAAATGAATTACTTCTCAATCCATTACCACGGTGTCTACGGTCCTCATTGGCCGTGGCCATCTTGCTCGCTGTTCAACTTTGCCATTTGTTCTTGTGTTTGACCCCGTCAGTGACACAAGGTCAGAGAGAACGGAGTTTATGTGCTTCAAAAAGTGCTGACAGGAAAACAAGTCAGGGGGAGGGTGTCGAAGTGCTTCGTTCTGAAATCTGTGAAATCTGTCACATATATATTTAAGTGTAGGAAACAAGGGATAAGTATTGGAGATGTGCATTTGTGTATACAGTCTGTAATCCATCTGGATTACATAACAACTGGCTATGGTAATCTTAAAGTGTACGTGCAAATCCACACTGATTCTACTGCCGGCGGCTACAATATGAAATACTACCATTTCCCTCCTGCTACCCATCTGGACAACAACACAGTTCTGCCCGCTAACACGGGCCGGTACACTGCTCTCAGTTGTTTTGCCGTTCAATGTAGGCCTTTCCCGAGTCCCTCCACAATTAGCCATCCTACGAACACAGATCGCAAATGTTTTGGACCCCAAGGCTGCAGAAGGAAGGAAGAAGGTCCTGTCTGGGGGCACCACAGTTCGGGCTGGGTTTGTTGGTTGGGAAGTCTAAGAACATCCCTGGTTTACGCAACTCATCTCTCCACTTTAACACAAGTCCATGTATAGCTGCTCTGCACGTCCCGGCGCCCCCTGTGGTCAATCCCAATAACAGCAGTCTATACTTAACAGGGGGAGGCAGCAATGTAATTACGCTGAAGGATTATACTCTATAATGGCGATGCCATTGTTGGGTAGAGAGTAATAGGCATATCCGTGACCTTTCTTTGATGTCGGACATTGCTATTAACCCCTCCACGACCTCAGCCTACAAAATTATTTCAAACGAAGAGTTCGAGACACAGACGATGACAACAGTTCGAGATAAAACCAACATGACAGAAGTGCATAAACACTTAAATAATATATATATATATATGATGGGGGGAAAAGGGTATATATTCATATTTCAACTATTAAATACATAAGTCCAGGCGTGAGATGGGAGACTATTCTACTGAACTTGTCTACCATTGCTTATCTTATCCCCAATAATTAGATGCTCTGGATTCGGGAGATCACCTAGAAAACAGTGTTCCTCCTAATTCCAGACAAAGAGAAGCAGTCATTCTTGAACAGTTCATTACCTTCAGCCACCATGTTCACTGCACCCCTCAGACGTCAGCCCTAAACAGCAATTACGCCGGCTCTTGTTTAGTATAAAATGAAGAAAAGCAAGGTTCTTGACTAATGACTTGACAAAAGAATAATTAACTTCACCACCGCGCATCAATGCGACTTGGTCACCAACAACTCTGAACCAGTCATTGGGACATAGCAATTTGTCCCGTGTCAAAGTCAATCAGGTCTTCACTCCTGTCCATTTCTCCTGCATCCAACACATTGACTACGACGACTGATAATCTGCTCACCATCTAACCTACCCAGACCTTGACCAGAACCCACGTTAGGAGTTGATCAACACTACACTACTACTACTTGCTTCCCCTGAGAGAGGTCATAACGTTTAGGCTCATCAGGTCATATTGATTATCCGGACTCTCCTCCAGCGGCCTGCGTTACTATCAGAGCATCAGTTGGTCCACTTCCTGTTATTGTGCCGTCTGCATCCTGTCAGAGGCTCATGACGTTTAGGCTTGGAGTCAAGAGAAGCTCCTGGCTTTCACTACCGCCTAGACGAGACGTTCTACCGGTCGACATTCGTCACACAACATGCACGCTTGCTATTGTAGGACGCATGTCAAATGCATTGGTTTTGTTCCTATCGACTAAAGGACACAGGAGCAGCGTATTTCCTTTCTGCATTGCAATGACGTGTGACATCGTTTCATTGTAGCATTGCTTCTGTGTTCGCAAGGAAAATAAAACCGGGAATCAGCTTCCCGTTTAACCTAATAACAGTCCAATGTGCTTCATCACTTAGCTGTTAGTTTAATGCTTATGAGAAATAGTTCAGGTAAAAACCGGGTAAAACAGACGTGTGCACTAAGATGTACGGCCCATAAGTTGTGTGTGTGACAGCTTTGGAAACTCCTCTTTACACAATAATTGTGGAAAGTACAGTATGACGTATAGCTGTTGATTGGCTCATAGGTGAAGCTGACGTAGGATGTGAAAGGCTTGTCAGAAGTGTAAGGCTTGTTGTAGCCTGCCACTAAGGCATCGTCACGTCTTCAACCGGGACTGACACATCACATGCATAACACAAGCAGATCACATGCAATATCACATGCAATTTCAGATGTAATAGAACATCTAATACAAACTTGGTTTGAGTAACCATAGTTATACGGGAGTGAACGAGGAATGCATTTCAACTTGAATGTCAACTTGTTTTTATTGGCCCTTCTTCCCAATAAACCAATCTCAAGGTATTTCTCAGCAACAACTTCCCAGAAATAGATAAGCTAATACTATTTTTTCCAATTAAGATTGGCAGATTACAGAGTTCCTCGCTTGAAGAAGCTGCATTTCTGATGTTTCTTCGTGTGCATGGGTGAAAAACTCTGAAGATGTCTATCTATGTCGGCTGCAGACAAATCTTCGTTAATCTAGAACTAAAGTTGTGTGTAATTGGTTGGACGCCTTATCATGTTCCATGGGTTAACACATATCAGCACCAAAAAACAACAACACACAAGCCCTGTGTGAGCAAATCAACAAGCAAACCTTAAACGTGTGAGAGTTGTCCCATGCATATAAAGTACTGCCATTTGTCATCTCAAGTTGTTTCACTGTAGACCTATGAACATATATTGTGCCTACGAGGAATAAGCGGCAACCTAACAGAACCTCAAAACCAAAGCGTGCCGACCCACCATTGAACAAATAAAGGATTATGTATAAAGCATTATGGGATTAAATCCCCTCACAGATTACGAAGGCATGCTTTTAGGTTCGGAGTCAATTCATCTGAAATGCTTCAAATTCTCTGCTCTACTAGTTTCCAAAATCATGTAACAAAGTAAGAATATCGACTTCATTGTATAGCTGTATCAATAGCGTTATTGATTTCTCCGGTGGAGGTGGAGTCGGTGGAGGTTAGGGACGCCCTGAACTTTCACTGTGGCGGCTAATTTAAATTGAAGATGATAAACACATTAGCCTAGCAGTCCCATGGCCAATATCCTGCCGGAAACCCAATAACACAGTAGTACCAGAGCAGAACCCGTGCCTAAGTTCTCTAGGCATCATAACGGCACTAAGTCCTGTGTAGGAATAGAAAGTAGGGTATTGGGTCCCTGTTAGGAGGTAACCTGACTTCGCATACAACGTGTCCTCTGAGCTGTTAAACAGAAAGACAGGTAATTCCTCCTCACTTTACCTGCACAGACACCACAACTAGAGATGGTGCTTAATCATTAATCATTTGGTTTCTTATCGAAGGCTTACTCTTGACATGACATCAGTACATGCTGTGAAGAAATGTGCTGAACGGCAATCAAGTGTGAGTTAGGCAAATAGTTTACCGCTCTAAGCTATTTTAATGACCATAACCGATTGACATATTTACAGTGAAAGAAAATATTTGATCTCCTGCTGATTTTGTACGTTTGCCACTGACAAATACATGTTCAGTCTATAATTGAAATGCGCTATTCTGTATTCTCCTGTTGTTATTCAGTCTCTCACTGTTCAAATAAACCTAACGTTGAAAACTATAGACTGATCATGTTTTGTCAGTGGACAAACGTACAAAATCAACATCAAATATTTTCTTCCTTCACTGTACGGGATTGTAGAATTATATTCACCAATAAACAGCCCCACACGGCCAGGACGTTATGCACAGAGGACAGGAGTTGTGGGCTTATTAATCCAAACAAAAATGTTGGACACACACACACACACACACACTAAAGTCTGCTCTAATGTAGGCCACCCTGTGGTCAAACGTTAAAAGGAAGCATGTTATTGATCAGCCTGGACAAAAATAAATATACATGAATAGTTGAAAGAGCAGGATGAAAATGTTTAGGATGTGCACAGCTGCTTTAAATAGTTCCCTAATCTGTCCATGACAGTGTTTCCTGTGTCACCGCTGTTACTGTCACGGGAAAACCATTTGATCATTTGTCAGAGGTGCAAGCAATGGTGTTGGGCTCCTCAGTAACGTTACAAGCCGAGGTAAAACAAATATCTGCTACGGTAGCTAGGCTACAAGGCATTGTACAAAGTAATCCAACTCCCCAAGTAAGCCTGTAAAAATTACAGACAACCTAAAGCGAAAGCAGTGCCCAATCCAGGGTGGTCACGCTAGTCTCTGTATAGTCCAATCCAGGGTGGTCACACTAGTCTCTGTATAGTCCAATCCAGGGTGGTCACACTAGTCTCTGTATAGTCCAATCCAGGGTGGTCACGCTAGTCTCTGTATATTCCAATCCAGGGTGGTCACACTAGTCTCTGTATATTCCAATCCAGGGTGGTCACACTAGTCTCTGTATAGTCCAATCCAGGGTGGTCACGCTAGTCTCTGTATAGTCCAATCCAGGGTGGTCACACTAGTCTCTGTATAGTCCAATCCAGGGTGGTCACGCTAGTCTCTGTATAGTCCAATCCAGGGTGGTCACGCTAGTCTCTGTATAGTCCAATCCAGGGTGGTCACGCTAGTCTCTGTATAGTCCAATCCAGGGTTGTCACACTAGTCTCTGTATAGTCCAATCCAGGGTAGTCACGCTAGTCTCTGTATAGTCCAATCCAGGGTGGTCACACTAGTCTCTGTATAGTCCAATCCAGGGTGGCCACACTAGTCTCTGTATAGTCCAATCCAGGGTGGTCACGCTAGTCTCTGTAGTCCAAGAATTTAACAAAAAAAACTACAATCAATGGTTTCATGGGGTATATGTTGTGACTGAGTTCAAATGATTTTGGGGGAAATTAGCAAAAAAAGTTACTTGTTACGAAGAATACTTCTTCCTTAATGTAGAGAAAGTATCCTGTAGAAAACACTGATTCATGTTAATGGGGGAGAGACAAAATCCTCTAGGAAACACTGTAGGTCCCAAAAAACGCAGATATTATTACTTTTTATCCTGACTAAATGTAAGACCCTCCCATTGACTCCCACACAAAAACCCATTACCTGCTTAACAATTATGGAACTACTTAATGTGAACAGATTATTGAGAATTAGCACTTTCACTTCACTTCCTCCACTTTGAGTGAATCTAACAGAGTAGGAGGATTTACTCTACAATGGCATTACAATTAGTAGCAACACAGCTCTTCAGGAAGTGTAATCGCAGAGGATAAATACTTATGCAATCAAATATTCTCTATTTAAAATGTCTAATTAATATAGATACATTTGCAAATTTTAATATTCACTTTGACATCAGACTTTTTTGTGTTGATCAGTGATCAGTGATTTCATTCTTTTACACAAAATGTTGGAGAGTCCGGGGTGAATACTTTTGAAAGGCACTCTGTCATCAAGTTAAGACGTCAACGAGGAAGAAAGAGTGACTCGTACCAAATTAAAGGCCCATTAAGCCGTGTCAAACCCTCCTCCCCCTCCTCCCGCCAGCCATTCAGACAGGGATGGGCGTGTTGCCGTAGAAACCCACACCTTTCAGAACCCTGTCTGGTCCTGTCACTTCCCGTACAGATGAAGAGGGAAGGTAAGTGTGCACGTGAAAGCCCTGTGCCCCAGGGCGAGCTCAGACTGGCCACAGCATCTACAGCTGCAGCTCACGCTGCTCATCCCCAAAAGTGCAGACAGTCAGAGTTTACTCCGGATTAAACGATCAGGCTGAGAAAACCACACAGCTCTGCGGCGTACAACAACGCTCCAATAACAGTGCCCGCCCCGGAGAAATACCAAAGCATTATCAAAGGCAGGGGCACGCAATTGTGGTTCTGGTCCACAACAGAGCGCACGCACCTCATGTTTTCTGATGACCATGTATGCTGAGCTCAAGCCAGTAGCACGCCTACTTGTGTGCTGAAGTGAGGCAAGTAGCCCGGTGTGCTCCCTAGCCCGGTGTGCTCCCTAGCCCGGTGTGCTCCCTAGCCCGGTGTGACCCCTAGCCCGGTGTGCTCCCTAGCCCGGTGTGCTCCCTAGCCCGGTGTGCTCCCTAGCCCGGTGTGCTCCCTAGCCCGGTGTGCTCCCTAGCCCGGTGTGATCCCTAGCCCGGTGTGACCCCTAGCCCGGTGTGACCCCTAGCCCGGTGTGCTCCCTAGCCCGGTCTGACCCCTAGCCCGGTGTGACCCCTAGCCCGGTGTGCTCCCTAGCCCGGTGTGCTCCCTAGCCCGGTGTGCTCCCTAGCCCGGTGTGCTCCCTAGCCCGGTGTGACCCCTAGCCCGGTGTGCTCCCTAGCCCGGTGTGCTCCCTAGCCCGGTGTGCTCCCTAGCCCGGTGTGCTCCCTAGCCCGGTGTGCTCCCTAGCCCGGTGTGCTCCCTAGCCCGGTGTGCTCCCTAGCCCGGTGTGCTCCCTAGCCCGGTGTGACCCCTAGCCCGGTGTGACCCCTAGCCCGGTGTGACCCCTAGCCCGGTGTGACCCCTAGCCCGGTGTGACCCCTAGCCCGGTGTGACCCCTAGCCCGGTGTGCTCCCTAGCCCGGTGTGACCCCTAGCCCGGTGTGACCCCTAGCCCGGTGTGACCCCTAGCCCGGTGTGACCCCTAGCCCGGTGTGACCCCTAGCCCGGTGTGACCCCTAGCCCGGTGTGACCCCTAGCCCGGTGTGCTCCCTAGCCCGGTGTGACCCCTAGCCCGGTGTGACCCCTAGCCCGGTGTGACCCCTAGCCCGGTGTGCTCCCTAGCCCGGTGTGACCCCTAGCCCGGGGCGATGCATCCTTTTTGAGGCTACACCATTTCAGCATTGGGTTGCCCATCCCTGTTCTATGGCTAACCTCAGTAGCCACGCTGTTGTGTAATGTGATGATGACACAACCTGCAGATAAACTCCCTGGGTGAAGCAGAGGGACTGCAGACTGGATACCATGCACCAGTATGGACCAGAGGCAGGGATATACTGTGTGGAACCAACCGTTAGGATAACACACACACACACACACACACACACAGTTTGTTGGTCCCATATCCTACTGCCAAAAGCCAGGCCCATCTACTTCAGACTGTTCATTCTTCATAAAAATACTCCAGAAACTAAATATAAAGTCACATTTTCTTAGACTTTGTGGAATATGGCAATTAATCCAAAGCCCTTGTTTAAAATGGCTTAGTTCATATGCTATACAAGCTGGTAAAGGGATTAACAATGGACCTGGGTGCTCGCATGGCCTGGTTCACTAGCGCCCCCTGCTGACAAAGACCTGTCCTGTCAATGCCTGGAGACTTGACTAGTGAAGAATCAGTATTTGCTGCTCGGCCGACTGATAACAAAATAAGCACATTAAGGCTCTTCTGGGCCATGAAATTATAAACGGCAGTTTGTCAACTCACAGGAGAGATGTTAACAAAATAAAAATGGAGAAAAAAAGGTTGAGGTGGACTGAATGGTTGCTCGGAGATGAGAATAAGGCTTCGCTCCATTTGGCCTTGCCAGCCAGCCAACAAATCGTCCCCTCACCCAACGTCCCAGTCTGGTCCCCTTAACTAAGAGGCCTTGGCCTAATCTCCTTACATCAGCCAGTGACCTTGACCAGGGTGACAGGTGGCGTTGGTCCAACAACCCCCCGCCAACGCACACACATGCACGCACGCACGCACACACACGATACAGACACTCTACCCACTGTGTACATTTCATGTCCCATTCCCATGCACACCGTTTACATAAAAATCCAAAAAGTTTTCGATGGCCCGTCAGACGTGGGGGAGAAGAATGCTTGTGGAGTTCGGGGGAGTGTGTGTGTGTGTGTGTGTGTGTGTGTGGTGTGTGTGTGTGTGTGTGTGTGTGTGGTAACGGAGTTGTGGAGTTCGGGAGTCTGCTCAATAACATGGAAGCTGGAGAGAAAAGCTGGGAGGTTGAGGAACGTCAAACGTCCCAGGTCGCCTCGTGCTTTCATTATATCGTACTGTGTTGCTTTATAATTAATTGCTTTAACGGACCTGGCTGTCGACGACTTAGCAAACCTGTGCTGTGTCATCTGAATTCCCAACCAGTGTGGCCTTTCTATTATTTTGGTACACTTTAGTCAAGTTCATCATTTCTATATTTTGTTGAAAGCCCAGCATCTTAGCAAGCTGCTGGTAGGTGTCCACTTCCAAATGTATTTCCACGGGTTACATAGGTTTGCCTGTAAAACGCTTTTAGCAGCACAAAGCAGAATAGCTACTTGCCATTTTCTTTCATCCACCTAAATCATTGTCAATAATCAGGCCCGAGATATAATATAGTATGTATGTTATACACAAGCATTTTATTTACAAGAATTGGTGCACAGCACACAGAGCTTTGATTTTGAAAGAGCTTGGAAAACTAAACATACATGTTAACCAACAAATCAGCATCAGCATGTGTGTGTGTGTGTGTGTGTACGTGTGGGACGTAACGGCATGCGTCAGTCAAATGGGGTAGGTAGTCAGATGGGGAGCTGACAGTGGTTCTCACTAAATGTCCATCACTACTCACAGTCTGAAAGCATACAGGTGTGCTGAGAAACTCGTCTCTTCAACCTTTCAGTAGAATAAACACATCTATATATCTGCCACTAGCACTCAGACCACTCTAGTCTGGCAATAAACTTACACATGTATACAAACGTAGACTTTTTTATTTATTATCTTAGGTACTTATGAATAAAGGCTGTCAGCCATCTTAAAAAGTTCTTGCTTCTAGGCTCACTGGTGAAAGTTCAGTCCCTACGTTTTTCTTTACTAAACTAACGATAGCCAGAATCTGGCCTAAAGATTTGCATTTTATTGTGCACTCCTGGTTGATGCATTTATTAAACATTTCTGCTTCAGAGACTTAGTTTCGGTCCTTATTTGACAACGGTGCACGTTTCTGTTCGCTGTAATAGCTGTGGACCGGTGGCATGTTTGTCTCAGTCACTCTCATTCTGGTTCAACCGTCTGCGCGTTTGGTGACTCTTGCTTGGCTACATCTGTGGCCACAAACGGTTCATGGTTAGCCTGAAAAATAACTCTGACGTCACATCGCACATGATACTTCTTCAGTTTGCACAGTCACTAGTAGTAACTAAACAGCAGTCGTTATAGTATTACTTCAACTAAACAGTGTTCGTTACAGTATTCAGATTGGCCCTATTTAATGCATTTTAATTGTATTCCACATTTTTATTTTAAAACCCACACTACACCACCCAAATGCCCCCAGCCTGCCGAAGTGAGCAATGCACTAGAGATGAGTTTTTAGAATATGGATTCTATTCTATTTTTACTGATGCATTTGACAATGTTTGAAAAATATAGGCCACAAAGATAATATTCAGTTTGATACAAGCATTCATTTTACAATAAGTTATCATTTTATTGCCCGAAAGGCGTCCTCAGATTGTTTCCATACAACTGCTGCAATATCTCCGAGGGGCTTCTTGGAAAGACTGGCATACGTCCCCCCAAACGGTAGATACCGGTTCGAGAGAGCTCACATAACCAAATAATGTTACTGTTCTGCGAAAGCATTAAGGAAATACGCCGCAGTGAAAAAAGATTGCAGGACGGAATAGGAATGGTGTGCGATCAGTCATTGGAAACATGAGGAAAATTAATCTGATGACAAAAATAAACAGAACGTAGAAGGGTGGGTGGGGGGGCGCGCGTAGAAGGGTGGGTGGGGGCGCACGTAGAAGGGTGGGCTTAGAGATGAGAAAGAGACAGATACTGCTTTGGTCCTGCAGCGGCTTCAAAAGATGAATTAATTTCACGGTCTAGTGGCTATAGACACACAACATCATGGCTTATATCACTTTAACACCTAACAGACAAAAGGAAACTCCCTGCTCCTCTTACAATGTAGCACGTGGCCTGGCCATGGGAACAAGAACTTGAGAGGTTCAAAGCCCGACATTTTGGACAATCTAATTGAAATAAATATACTAAGTGATCTCGCCAAACTGTAGAGGTCTCTTTTTCGTTTTCATGCTTTTGATTTGAGGTCCGGTAAGTCAGGGGACATAGAGACAGTCAGTCAGGGGAAATAGAGACAGTCAGTCAGGGGACATACAGACAGCCAGTCAGGGGACATACAGACAGCCAGTCAGGGGACATACAGACAGCCAGTCAGGGGACATACAGACAGCCAGTCAGGGGATATACAGACAGCCAGTCAGGGGATATACAGACAGCCAGTCAGGGGATATACAGACAGCCAGTCAGGGGACGTACAGACAGCCAGTCAGGGGACGTACAGACAGCCAGTCAAGGGACATATAAACAGTCAGTCAGGGGACATACAGACAGTCATTCAGTCAGTGTGTAAGTCTTACCTTCGCAGCTCGACGTCTGTCAGGACATTCCAGGTGCTGGCACACCACCCATTCTTCCCCCTGAACAGGCTTCTCACCTGGAACACACAGTGAAGAACAGACCATATGAAATGCACACCTACGTAGCAGTTCAAATACAACCACACAAACTCAGTGAATGCGTATAAGGGGATTGTAAAGCCATCAGTCCTGACCATGCTCCATGTTTATAGGGAGATGGGGCGATAGGATAAACCAAAAGAACCAAAGATTTTTTTTCTTGTAGTTCTTATGTTTCCACAAGAAAATCCCATTCCAATAAAGTCTACTTTAAATGAAACTGAAAAAAGGGGAGCAAAAGGGACAAAAAAACAGGAAGAGACAGAACATATGTTTAATACCATGCCATTAAAGTTCTGTTATCAGGTACAGACAGAAACACAGACAAAAAAAACAGATAGACAAGTCCAGGATGTTATAAGGCTACAAATATTTTAATAAGGTCACAGAACACCACGAACACGCAACCGATGTTACTCTCAGAATTCTATTGCTGACGGCGGTTGATTAAAATACCCATCCCGTCATCATTTGCTTTGACAACTTCTTCAAAACCACACAAACAAAGAGATCAACAGCGACGTGAAAAAATTAACAAGGAAAAACACGTCACTACTTAACCATAATTCCGTCGACATTTCTACTAGATTCACATGAAGAAAGCTGCCGTAACCAGGCTAGTATTTATAAGTATTTCTTTCAAATCAGCTTACTTTGGAAACCAGGAAGTCACTTTCAGTAGGAAACACTGAAAGGTTACGGGGTCATTGGAGCACAGGGAGGGGTAACCATGCAATTTAGTCGTGACCTCTCCCATGGTTACCACGGAGACCCCACCGACCACTCCATGGGAGGCACCCCTGAACCTCCGAGATCAAAGAGGTACCAAGGCCAACGATCCACATTAACCACCTTAATGAGACGAGAGTCCAAACACATCTTACGGCCGGTATCACGCCCGGTATCACGCCCGCCCCACACAATCATCATGTCAACACACAGATTTGAGATCAAGGCCAATTTGACTCAAATCCCCCTAAAACATCATTTATCTTCAACTAGACACGGCACATGGCACACGTGCGAGGACAGGAGCGCTAGCTGAGAGCAGGCCACGACACCCTACCACTCACACCGGGCCCAGACACAAGCGTACCGGCCTTCGGTTAAACAAAGGCTCATCCACAAACCCACCGTAACACTTTGGTGTGGATTGCTTCTTTATATTATAAGCACATGTGACGTTCAGCGTCCATGGTGACTGCATATAGCCTAACCCTAACCCTCTACACCAAGGGACTGGCAACTTGGGTATTGATCGGTCAAATATGAAAGCCCTCTTATAATATGCATGTTTCGGTGGATTTTGCTAAGAATTCTACAATTGCTGGATATAGCAGGGGTAGCGCTCTTACTCAATTCTCTCTCTCTCTCACTCACTCTCTCTTTCAAATTCCTATAGTCAGCACTGCTGATTAAGCCAAACGCAAACAAACACTAGCACACACTCAACACAACATACACGTGACGGCAGACAATGAATTGAGCGGCGCAGACTAAAGAGACAACAGTCTCAGATTATGCGCAGTCTGCAAAGCCTTGTCCCACTCTCTCCCCAGGGAGCAGCCAGGGCCTAAATCCTCATTAGACATCCTCAACAAACAAGTCACGGCACTGAACAGCGAGCATCCACTGTACAAACACAAAAAGAACACGTTTAGCAGGTGTGGCTGTACAAATGGATACTATGCGCTGTATGGTCACGACTGGCTGAAGAACTCCCAGCCAATGTGTGCTCAAGTCTTCTGTCATTGTCACACAGTCTATAAAACGGCCTGAAGGAATGGGATTAAAGCCTTTAGACAAAACCACCCGGCTATTGGCACATCCCATCACCTCATTATCTGGAAATGTTTGTCCCGGCACATCCATCTCCTCATTCTCTGGTAATGTTTGTCCCGGCACATCCATCTCCTCATTATCTGGTAATGTTTGTCCCGGCACATCCATCTCCTCATTCTCTGGTAATGTTTGTCCCGGCACATCCATCTCCTCATTCTCTAGTAATGTTTGTCCCGGCACATCCATCTCCTCATTCTCTGGTAATGTTTGTCCCGGCACATCCATCTCCTCATTCTCTAGTAATGTTTGTCCCGGCACATCCATCTCCTCATTCTCTAGTAATGTTTGTCCCGGCACATCCATCTCCTCATTATCTGGTAATGTTTGTCCCGGCACATCCATCTCCTCATTATCTGGTAATGTTTGTCCCGGCACATCCATCACCTCATTCTCTGGTAATGTTTGTCCCGGCACATCCATCTCCTCATTATCTGGTAATGTTTGTCCCGGCACATCCATCACCTCATTCTCTGGTAATGTTTGTCCCGGCACATCCATCACCTCATTCTCTGGTAATGTTTGTCCCGGCACATCCATCTCCTCATTCTCTGGTAATGTTTGTCCCGGCACATCCATCTCCTCATTCTCTAGTAATGTTTGTCCCGGCACATCCATCTCCTCATTCTCTAGTAATGTTTGTCCCGGCACATCCATCTCCTCATTCTCTGGTAATGTTTGTCCCGGCACATCCATCTCCTCATTCTCTGGTAATGTTTGTCCCGGCACATCCATCTCCTCATTCTCTAGTAATGTTTGTCCCGGCACATCCATCTCCTCATTCTCTAGTAATGTTTGTCCCGGCACATCCATCTCCTCATTCTCTGGTAATGTTTGTCCCGGCACATCCATCTCCTCATTCTCCACATCCATCTCCTCATTCTCTAGTAATGTTTGTCCCGGCACATCCATCTCCTCATTCTCTGGTAATGTTTGTCCCGGCACATCCATCTCCTCATTCTCTAGTAATGTTTGTCCCGGCACATCCATCTCCTCATTCTCTAGTAATGTTTGTCCCGGCACATCCATCTCCTCATTCTCTAGTAATGTTTGTCCCGGCACATCCATCTCCTCATTCTCTAGTAATGTTTGTCCCGGCACATCCATCTCCTCATTCTCTAGTAATGTTTGTCCCGGCACATCCATCTCCTCATTCTCTAGTAATGTTTGTCCCGGCACATCCATCTCCTCATTCTCTAGTAATGTTTGTCATTCTCGGCACATCCATCTCCTCATTCTCTAGTAATGTTTGTCCCGGCACATCCATCTCCTCATTCTCTGGTAATGTTTGTCCCGGCACATCCATCTCCTCATTCTCTAGTAATGTTTGTCCCGGCACATCCATCTCCTCATTCTCTGGTAATGTTTGTCCCGGCACATCCATCTCCTCATTCTCTAGTAATGTTTGTCCCGGCACATCCATCTCCTCATTCTCTAGTAATGTTTGTCCCGGCACATCCATCTCCTCATTATCTGGTAATGTTTGTCCCGGCACATCCATCACCTCATTCTCTGGTAATGTTTGTCCCGGCACATCCATCAACTCATTCTCTGGTTTTGTTTGTCCCGGCACATCCACCTCCTTCTCTAGTAATGTTTGTCCCGGCACATCCATCTCCTCATACCCCACCACGGCACACCCTAGCACATCCTCACCAGAACAGCTCCATGTTTAGGCAGAGAGAAGCCATTAGAGGTAGGGCCATGTGAACTTTTAGCCGTAAGCCTTAAGCACGCATGAGGAATGCTAAGAATTCCTCGACCCTGCGTTCCATTTGATGAGCTCCGCCATGGCACACGGGGGGGTCTGAGGCGTCGCTCATCTTTGTTTGTCCCGTTTTATTCCAAGTCTTTTTTATTTTAAGGTAACAGAGGGAGACCAAGTGTCTGAGACTCAAAAAGGACTAAGAGGAGGACAGGTTTATGTTTAATGCAACAGACGCTCCTTGCCCTTTCCTGGTAGACGAAAGACATATGGCAGACAAGAAGAACGGAAGGAAGATGCTTCCTAGAGGCCTGGGCCCGGCGAACTTGAGTTGTCGTCGCAAGGCGCTGCTGTTTCCAAACAGGTATCATTGACGGGAGTGGAGTTGGCAAGATCACACAAACAGATCTGGGATCAGCTGGACGGATGGAAAATAAGCATCATGGCACTGTAAACAGTCCGTGACCTCCAGGTCATGACCCGAGGGACCTGTGGATCAAGGTGCGTCCCAAACAGTCCCAGCAAGATTCCAAAATCCAACCAACCCTGGCCCAGATAGTGGCGAGGCCCTCTGACAGACCACCTTAAGCTCTGTTAGAATGGAGTAGGGATCTCTGGATCTCTGATGTTTAATCTACCAAATGCTTGTTTTCTTTTGGTTCATTCACTTACTCCCTGACACTTTTCTCTAGGTCCTAATGGTACAAGGTAAAGTACTTCCCCGTTTCTTCTGTCAAGGCTTTTGGTAGAATAATGGGAAATAAACAACTGAGGAGGGACCTTGCGTTATTCCCCACTATTATAAACAGGATAAGTACTTCTGGATATCCTGATTTGTACATTCATATATGGGTAAAGACAAAACTCAAATGTATTTCCCCAACCAAGGTGGACAGCAGTGAGCCTGGTACAGGCCTGGATGAAGTCATTTGAGGTGGCACTTCCTAGGGCCAGACTAGTATTCAAATCACAGTCAGCTCAAATGGTGGCCTCTGTGCCTGTCCGGTTGCTGTTGTCCCAGTGCAACAGACTACAGACCAGCTGTTATTAATGGAGCAGCTTTTTCCGTTGCAGTCAGAAGGGCCCGAACAAAGCCATCCTCTGGATGTTATTGTACCCTGGTAGTGACACAGACACACACTAAATATGGCCACACAGTGCTTCCACCACTGCTAAAGTCAACAACAGCGGACAACAACAAGTGGAACAGAGGAACACATTACAGGGCTGTGAATTAGTCTTTAGCCACAGCTTAACGGATACGCTTCACAGTGAACTTTATCAGATCTTCAACCCGAAGCCAAACACTAGATAAAGATAATCGGACAGACCAAATAACACAAAATGGTGACTTCTGAGACACTTTATTGATCATGTCAATGAATACGCGCAAGCAGTGCAGCATAGAAGGCGAAAGGTAAACGCTCCTGTGCAACCAAAAGGTTTCTCTAGTAGCTCATTAATCTGTCATATCACTGTCAAGGGATTTTTCGCCAACTTTCGAGTCGAACTGCTAAAACGCAAGAAGACAGAGAATTTTAAGCACCGTTCTTCTCAGATCCTGACGTCTTAGGGTTTTGGTCTGGACATTCACTAGACAATTTGGAAACTTCTAAAGAGTGTTGCTTCTGGTTTAGACATGCTTGTGCTTTGTATGCGTTTAAGCTCTATGGCAGATGGCCCAACATTTTCCTTTAGAATGGTTGGATACCGAACAAAACAAATCACAATGTGCGGTTATGCAGTGTATTGAAAATGCCTGAAAACTTGACATCTACTTGTTTTGTTAGGGGGGAGGGGAAGGAATAAGAGTATTCTGCACAGAAATGTTGGCCAAAATGTATCCACAGAGGTGTGAAAAATGAATTAACAGCGACAGGAAGCATTTGGGTGGTTTATATGCAGCTAATGTTTGGCCCAAACAGGAAGTTTTAAATATAAGTAATACATTACTTTCAATGAAAATGTTAACTGTTCAATCAGTTAACTCACTCAACTACTACAACTTTGGATAAAAACAATCAATGTAAAAAAAATCTATAAAAAAGATGAAGCTAAAAACAGATTATGGTCTATTACTGAATTTGTACGAAGAAATATAATAAATGTGATATTATTTCCCTTGCTCCTTCGTGTCAGCTTTGGGCTGTAACTGGACAACAGAGTGCAAAGTTCAAAACAAATAATCTGTTCAATCAAATGTTGCAAGAGACCAAGCTGTGACATCTAACAGCAAGTACTGTATTCTGTCCAATATAAAAGCGTTTGCACACTAATGCAGTTTGCACTACTTTAATAACCATAATTAATACCGTTTACACTTTTAGAATAACTATATTTAATGCAGCGTATACTACTGTAATAACCATATTTAGAAGCCATGTGCAGGAAATTCATTACATTAGCAGAAAGCACAAAACAGTAATTGGTCATTTGAGGTTATATAATTAGATGATGCCTTGTGACGGCACATTCTCGAGAAACAACGGGATGAAAACAGAACCGAGGCAGAGTGGAGACATGATCCCTCACTATAAAAGTCTATGGCCTGGTTATAGCAGAGGAATGCTAGCGTAGTTAGCATCTCCGCTGTTCATATAGCAGAGGAATGCTAGCGTAGTTAGCATCTCCGCTGTTCATATAGCAGAGGAATGCTAGCGTAGTTAGCATCTCCGCTGTTCATATAGCAGAGGAATGCTAGCGTAGTTAGCATCTCCGCTGTTCATATAGCAGAGGAATGCTAGCGTAGTTAGCATCTCCGCTGTTCATATAGCAGAGGAATGCTAGCGTAGTTAGCATCTCCGCTGTTCATATAGCAGAGGAATGCTAGCGTAGTTAGCATCTCCGCTGTTCTTATAGCAGAGGAATGCTAGCGTAGTTAGCATCTCCACTGTTCATATAGCAGAGGAATGCTAGCGTAGTTAGCATCTCCACTGTTCGGCGTTAAGGGGCCACGGACACGTCTGCACAGGGCGAACACATGGCAACCTTAAACCATAAAGCACGGTCAACTTAACCGACCTGTGGTCGTCAATCTATTTGATCCATTCCAGAGCTAGCACAACTGATTAGACACGTCAGCTCATCAGCAGGCACTCAATTAGTGAATCAGACATGCCTAATCTGTGCTACAGCCAAACTGTGTAACGTCCGGGGTGTTTGAGGAAAGGCAAGAGCTGTTTGAGTCCGGGTGCCTGGGCCTAACAGACACACCCCTAAGCAACCCAGCAACCCAGAGAGATGTTCAGTAGCCGTTTTGGCTTAATTACAGGGCCAGGAGTTCCAGGTGGGGTTCAAAGACCTGACGTTCTGTTCCTTCTGCGGTAGTCAGGCACTTATCCTTGTAGAAGAACAGAGGTCTACTCGGAATCACACGCCTTAAGCTGCCCGGCAACACGACAAATAGAACAGAGCAGGCAGACCTCCAACGCACTGGTCTGGCAGGGACCGGGAAGACTGGATAAAAGCATTCCGGTCTCCAGCCTCAGCCCAAAATATTATCACTTTCCTTTTCCTTGTCGCTAATGGCACGGAGGGCACTGTCCGATGGAAAGCACGCGCCTGCGTTGCTTCAAGCTTCAAACAGCAGAAGCAGCGAGCGGGGACAGACGGCAACGCGGTTCAGCTTCCCTGTAGGCCTACAGTGTCGGCTCCCTCGTACAGCGTAAATATTTTATCTCCACAGCAGCAGCTGTTCCTATCCCCGACCCCATCTCGGATCCTCTTATTTGATGTGCTCTCGATGCCAGGTCACTAAGTGTCGAGGGCTTTTCACAGACTGAACGGAAGGAGCCAGTGAATGGGGGGTGGGGTGGGGGGGTGGATTTGTTTCCATGATGGTGCTGAATCACTGATGAATGTGAGCAATGCAGCAGCACACATCCCACCCTGTTCTCAGAGAAACTGGCTACGTCTCGTCCTTCAAGTCTGTCAATTATCCAACATCATAAAACCAAAATCCTAGACATCGTAGAGTGCGTGGCCAAAATCACCTCACAATGGAATCCTCGTGCTCTTGCCAGTGCATATTAGGACGTCAGTATGAATGGATTTTAGCAGTTAACCTGCTATCACTTATGCCACATACGCAGCAGGGACCATGATCTAACTGTTAAATATACCGTATGAGACTTATGCATTTCTATTTAATGTCAGAGGCTAAGGCTTACCGCACATGACATGGATGACGTCAAGAGAGGATGACCAGGAATAGCGTTCCACACGCTGCTCCGTGAGGTAGGATGGGGTCTCCAGCTCATATGCACCCCTCTTCTTCCAGAGAAACATGATTGGGGACCAACAACTGGCTCTCACACCCAACACCGACACTGCACCTTAATGCCTTAACTTTACCTCGACCTTCAGAAGACAAGGTGCCACACCACGACACAGTGCCACACCCCGACACAGAGCCAAACCACGACACAGTGCCACGCCACGACACAGTGCCACGCCACGACACAGAGCCAAACCACGACACAGAGCCAAACCACGACACAGTGCCACGCCACGACACAGTGCCACGCCACAGCCCACTAATCGACCAACAACCACCTACATCCTTCCCTTCTAACCTACATCAAACCAGACTGTGAATACATCTTAACAGACAGCAACAACTTACATCGGTCCAACCAGTAAACAATAAGTCAATAGCTTATTCATTCAACTTTATTCAAAAACTGCACCTGCAAAAATAGACTTAATTACATCATTCGACTCAACAACTAAACAATGGCTTTGAACCTGCTCTCTAAGCCTTGAGCCAGAGCTAAAACTGGGCATGAATGACTCAAGATTTCCCTCTAAAGGAGTTTTAATCGCCTCAGAAGAAACCAAACCGCAGTCTTGGTTTTAAACAGGCCGTTACTCATATCACTAATATTAAACAGACAGCTCTGACACCTGCTTCTTCAATGCCCCCCCGAGGATTTGCACATTAGATTTAATCCATCAGAAGAAGACTGGAACAAACCCAACCTAAACTGTGCAGTGAGTTCTAACTCCTTGAACCTGACATCAACGTCAAATAATCCAGAACCATTAACTAAAAGAATACTCCATGTTCTGCCTTTCTCTCCTTGTTCCTCCTTCTGTCCGTCAAGTGTACAAATGTTCCGAGCATCCAAACAAAGTCCGCTGCCATCGTCCCCTTCCAAGCCATTAGTCTTGACTACTGAGAACTTCTCTACATGCCCAAATGTTCTCCCCTATAACCGTATGCAGCTGTGTCTTCCCAAGGACAGACCGCTTTGTTATTGCCACCTAGGCTGGTACAAATTCCAGTGCCATCATGGATTTATCTTCTGAATCCATGATCAAGTATTCCCACATTTCTCAAAGTTCTTCTGTGTATCGAGCCGACAGGCGGTGGAGTGTGATAGAGCGTGTAGGAAGTGTGGACGATGGAGAGGCATTCGACCCACTCCATCAAAACAAGTGATGTATTCATACAGAGGTGAGTTGCAATGCATGCTGGGACTGTTAGTCTGGGCCAATGGCTTTATAACCGGACGACACAAAGATCCCTTTTAGACCCACTCCTACACGGAGTGCAAACACTTTCTTTATGTTTTTCGAGAACTGTAAAAGCCTGACATTTTTCCGTATTCATTTGGCTCACTAATGTCTTGCTCTTTCGGTCTCTGGGAAAGATTTATTCCTGTTTTATGAATGGAACAAGTCTGTGATGGCTGTGTTCAGCTATTTCTGTGGAGGTACAGTAGCACAATACAGACTTTCGGGGAGAGTTTCTCAGGGAGATAAGACAGACATAACAGGACCACCGCCCTTTTCTCCAGGCTACATACAGGGAGAAGAACATTTCCTTTCCACTAACTGACGACGGGTTAAAACCACACCAGTAAGTCATCAGCCTATTGGCATAACATTTACAAACATTTGCTGAAAGGTTGATTCACTGTTATTATACATCTATAATAGGAGAAAGATGAAATACTGTGAGAGAGCTCGGTGCCAGCCGTGGAAGGGAGGGACACCGGCGCACAGACCCGAATGTCCAATTTTGGGATGAGAAATTAGAGGGTAGAATGGGAGCCAGTCTGCTGCTCTACTCTGAGCTTTGCAGACATATGGTAATAATCTGGAACAGCTTTGAGCTCACTGCTGCTCGCTTTTTAATGAAGAGACCAGTCATAGGCTACAGTATGAGAGCGAGGAACTGCTAGCAGCACAGGGGTCCAATTCCTCCCGCCACGTCGGGAAACAAAGAGGGAAACTTCACTCAAGAGAAGGTGGTCTTGCGTCCCGTTCGTCACGTCCCAAACCCGGTCATTAACTGCAAATAAAATATATTTTCGGAGACGTGCAACTGGACGACAATTAGCAAATCCAATCGAACTGCCCCTCCAGTGTTGTTGTAGTTGTGAAACTTACGATGTTAAATGATGGCCTTTTGTCTGCCAACTGACACTTCTCATCTCATTATACTCCTCATGCTAACTACTACATTGCTATAGTCTTTATAGATTATCTCGTCTGTAAACACTGAGGTATTAATGGGGTGTTCAAGGAGCAATGAGTGTTCGACTGAGAGCAGGTACAAAAAGATATCTGCGTGTGTCGGAGTCAAGAGTGTGCGAGCGCAAGTGTTGACAGAGGGAGTGCAGTCAAGCCTGAGGGCTTGTGCCTGTCCATGTGGAGGAGGTTTTTGGTTATATTTAGAAGTGGCCCATCATACAGGCATTGGTTAACCCTACGCTACCCAGGTCAGCTGCAGGGAGCTGCACCGTTGACGTGAAGGGAGGGCTTCTGGGCAGATCTTCAGTCATGCAAAAAGTCTGATACTTTAAAAGAACGCTGAGGGCAAATGGAAACAAAACTGAAAACTAAATTTACAATGTTTTTTACAAATCACGTTGAGAAGAATGGTACAATCAATAACTGTGGCCTTGTTTTCAAATTACTTAAAAATATAGTCATATACTTAAGATTCAAATGTCTGCAATGATAGTTACAGGAGCAATGTGAGTCAGGTCTAAATACTGCATCTTATGGATAGAGTTTGTTGTTTTGGTTACAGAATCCAGGACAAATATAGGCTAGTATTAAGATTATTAGGATCAGAAAAAGGATGCTGTACTGACTGAATATGGAAAATATTTCTCTACACACCAAGAAAAGGGACAAAGTGTGTCAAACCTCTACACACCAAGAAGAGGGACGACGTGTGTAAAACCTCTACACACCAAGAAAAGGGAAGCATGTCTGTCTAGGAGAAAGCGTTCAGCCAGCTGCTTGCAGAGACAGGCCTGTATTGACTTCTATTGACTCTGCTCTTACACAGACTATCCACTAACTCTGATGAACACGATGCGCACCATGTTTATGCTGTGCTTATAAATTCATGAGCATGAGCTGTGCAGTACAAACAATGCAACAGAGCTCGGCACAGGCTGCCTTTTGATGCGGTTTGACGAGCAACCCGCCCCTTACAAACATCCAGAAATTGATTAAATCTTCTCAAACATTTACAAGAAAAGCCATTTGTTAACTCTGGTCTCTTGAAAGCACATTTATTCCAATCCACACATCAGGTTCTCACCGCGTGCTACTGAAGAGGGTGTGACTGTGTGTGCCTCAGTCCCCATAGAGAAAATTACTATCAGACGAGCAATTTAAAGGGCCATCTTTAAACCAGCATTTAAAGGAGACAAACAACTGGCATCACCGTCTTCAGCTTGTTGATATGAACAATCCCTTAATGGAAACGGCATGGCTGAAATTGCAGTGGGTCTACACTCTGAAATCCTCACAGAAATCAAAACACTCATTCCCTGACAGAAAATATGGTTATTGTCAGCAGAAGGCCTCTAAAGTTCATAAACAGTCATTTGGAAGGTGTGTGTTTGTGTGTGTGTGGGGGGGGGGGTGTTTAGAGAGATAACCTCAGAGGTAAACATAAACTCCAATATCTACTAACTTAAAAAAGGCACTATCTGTATGACCTCAGTAAATTCCCTTGTAATTATCCACTATGTTCAAATAAGCAAAGACACCACATGTCCAATTTAACAGGGTGTGGTACTCTCTAAAAGCAAGGGAGAATGAGAGTGGATCAGAATTAATAGCTAAAATAGCCAGAATTATAATGATTTCTTTTAAACCAAATCCAGTTCAGACAATGTGATCTATGGACTTTACCAAACTAACAGAGAACAGATCGCACAGTCCCAAATCATCAGTTGGATCATTCCAATTTGCTTTTATAGTCAGCTGGACAATTGCATTACTGAATTCAGGCATAATCTGTGCCCAAAAAAACAACAGCAGAGTCAGGTAACAACTATATCGTGAAACACATTTGTATTGTCCGTGCTACGCCGGCAAGTGACACCTTACAGCCATCTGTCTAACGTAAAGTCGAACGTTTTCTTTTTGAGGTCCAGAGAACGGGGTTGAACAGTCTCCACCTTCACCACCTCTGTGCCTCCACCTCACCCGTCTTCCCCTGGTTACCACTGTTGATAAAAACTGCCTTGCATAAAAACAACAAAAAAAGAAGATGAGCAAATGTGAAAATGATTTTTTTTAAACAGATTCCACTTACCAATCATTTTATCACTGGTGGTCAGGTAGTCTAATCTGCCACCCCAATCGGACGGTTAATACCAGTTCGGGCAAAAGCATCCAGCAAAACGAGGTCAACGTCCCAACAAACAGGGTGGGATATAACGACAGAAACAAGACGTCGCCGGGCCAATGTTGAAATACAGCGCGCCTCGATTGCTTTTCTTTCCCATGTGTCCTGAAGAGTCCTAAAACAGTTTTGGGATAACAAAGAGGTCTCCTGATGGTAAAGCACATTCAGGGACACGGCTTGTTTGACAAAGCTGGGAAAGATAACACAGTCCCATCAAGAAAGGTGAAGGTGCCTGGTTCCTAGCGTAAAACACACCAGTGACAAAGCACATCAGTAAACACAATCTTATCTGTGTTCTGATACATTCAACTTCAGATTGAAGATATCCATAATATGTTTTTCCCAGATTAGTGGGCACACGCATCCATATACTCTAACGTTCAAAGGTTTGCCTCGTTTTCCACGAAAAGATACATACAATTATGTTAGGGAATAGAGCTAATTGAAAAGCAAATATAGTAATTGACATGGTTAAAGATACACAAGTTAACCCTCCAACAAATTCTTCACTTTTAAGTTATAGCCTTGCAGACCATGACCATTTTAGTGGTCAATTTGTGGAGACAATCTGAATAAATGTTACCTGGTGCTTCCTGAAGCACCTCCCAAAATTTGGATTGGTTTGATTGTATGGTACAGAACAAGTGCCAGTGTAGCTGCCCCCACAACAGCTCAATAGGGTTGACTGTGCTGACCACTCCATTATAGACAGAATACCAGCTGAATGCTTCTTCCCTTAAACATCTTAAAATACTTTGGCGCTTTGGGTTATTGTCCGGTTGTTGGAGGAAATTGGCTTCAATCAAGCGCTGTCCTTCTTCAAGATCCCTTTTACCCAGTACAAATCTCTCACTTCGCCACCACCAAAGCAGCCGTAGATATTGAAGAAGGCTATCACCCTATTTCCACATCTTTTTCAATCATCCTCTGTCCAGTGTTAGCGTTCTGCTTTTGATCATCTTAATCTTTTCTTTTTATTGGCCAGTTTGAGATATTGATTTTTCTTTGCAATTCTGTCTAGAAAACCAGCATTCCAGAGTTGCCTCATCACTGTTGACATTGAGACTGGTGTTTTGCTCGTATGAAGCTGCCAGTTGAAGACCTGTAAGGCATGTGTATCTCAAACCAGACAATAAAATGGATTTGCCCTCTTGCTCAGTCGTGCACCAGGGCCTCACACTCCTCTTTATATTCTGGCTAGAGGCAGGTTGCACTATTCTGTAAAGGGAGGAGTTCACAGCGTTGTACGAGATCTTCAGCTCAGCTCAATCATCAGTAGGAAATGGACTCACTGTTGTTCACAACCTAGCCTGAAGGCTCAGGAACATACATGCATAGATGGAACATACATACATACATGCATACATGCATAGATGGAACATACATACATGCATAGATGGAACATACATACATACATGCATACATGCATAGATGGAACATACATACATACATGCATGCATGCATAGATGGAACATACATACATGCATGCATGCATGCATAGATGGAACATACATACATACATGCATGCATAGATGGAACATACATACATACATGCATGCATAGATGGAACATACATACATACATGCATGCATAGATGGAACATACATACATACATGCATGCATAGATGGAACATACATACATACATGCATGCATAGATGGAACATACATACATACATGCATGCATAGATGGAACATACATACATACATGCATGCATAGATGGAACATACATACATACATGCATGCATAGATGGAACATACATACATACATGCATGCATAGATGGAACATACATACATACATGCATGCATAGATGGAACATACATACATGCATGCATAGATGGAACATACATACATGCATGCATACATACATACATGCATGCACAGATGGAACATACATACATACATGCATGCATAGATGGAACATACATGCATGCATGCATACATACATACATGCATGCATAGATGGAACATACATACTTACATGCATGCATAGATGGAACATACATACATACATGCATGCATAGATGGAACATACATACATACATGCATGCATAGATGGAACATACATACATACATGCATGCATAGATGGAACATACATACATACATGCATGCATAGATGGAACATACATACATACATGCATAGATAGATGGAACATACATACATACATGCATAGATAGATGGAACATACATACATACATGCATAGATAGATGGAACATACATACATACATGCATAGATGGAACATACATACATACATGCATAGATGGAACATACATACATACATGCATAGATGGAACATACATACATACATGCATAGATGGAACATACATACATACATGCATAGATGGAACATAGGGGGCAAAAGCATTGGGTTTTAAATGTCACACAAAGAAGGAAACACCAACAAATTCACTGGAGAAAAGACAGAACTAGACTTGAGCTAAAGGCCATGGACTACCTAAACACATCTTACCAGGGAGAACAGACATCTGCTCCCAGATTAAACTAGACAGTGCATTTATAGAGAGCCTTAAGACCGATCCATGACCTGAAACACTGACTGAACCTCCCAATGTACCGCCCAGGCTCTATACATCCCACACTGCTGTTGGTGCCTGCACCGAACAAGCCAACTGCCAACACAAAAGCATCACGATTGACAGATTTAGCTTATGTCCGTTACATCCTGTAGCCCGTGGGTACATTCAAAACTTGACACGTTAGGCTGATTAGCCGTGTACAGTAGGTTTTATTGTTGTGCTCGTGCACGGGGCACCCAGACAAGACATCTGGTCCCAGCTTAAGCTAGTGTGTTTAAAAGCAATGGCTTAAGACCCGGAACACTGAAGGTTTCCAGACTCAACCAATTAGGCTACTAAACTTCAAACCCATGACGTCGTGGCTGTACGTCCTAGAAGATGAAGGGTGAACAAGAGGGCATTGTTGCAGGATAACAAGCGACTGTGCTAGATGCAGAAGTGTCACAATTTGCTTGTCACAATTGTAATGACTGTAAGTGGCTAGAGGTCCGACGTGTGAGTCTTCTCCCAAGCAACCATAACTTGAATGCTTGGGAAAAAGAGCGCTTGGGAAAAAGGGGTGCTTGGGAAAAAGGGGTGTTTGGGGAAAAAGGGGTGTTTGGGGAAAAAGGGGTGTTTGGGAAAAGGAGTGCTTTGGGAAAAGGAGTGCTTTGGAAAAAGGAGTGCTTTGGGAAAAGGAGTGCTTTGGAAAAAGGAGTGCTTGGGAAAAAGGAGTGCTTGGGAAAAAGGAGTGCTTGGGAAAAAGGAGTGCTTGGGAAAAAGGAGTGCTTGGGAAAAAGGAGTGCTTGGGAAAAGGAGTGCTTGGGAAAAGGAGTGCTTGGGAAAAGGAGTGCTGGCAACGAAGGCAAAAGATTTGGAAACTTCCAATAAATAATGCTGTTCGAGATATTACAACCAGATTTAAATTCCTCTTTCCAGAGGGCTGTGTATCAGCTGACCAATAATCTAGGTTGTCTCATATCCTCCTTAGCCAAAGTCTGAGATAAAAATACTGTTGCCAATTGGCTTCCGACTGTTAGGATTTTGTCTCTGGACATTTGCCAAGGACAGTCTTTAACTTGTGGAGGTGTTGGATGGCCAAGCTTGGTAAATTGGTCATCTTACTGCCTAATGATCTGCCAATTGACACACAGTGCAAAACAAATATTTGGAACGTCAGTGAAGTGTTCCTTACATGTCCAACTGTTTAAATGACTCTTCAGCTGCCTAAAGTTTAGAACAAAAAAACACTAGAAACAATTCAAAGCAATAGGGTTATGGCATCCTAAAAGCAATACTTTCCCCTGGATACATTCTCTCAGATTTTAAGATGCTGAAGCACCAACCACATGGAGATCTGGAGTAACGTTCAAATGAAATGCTATTCTACCTTGTAGGGAAAATATAAGAAAGCACCAATAACAAGGTCTATTAGAGTCTGATTAGTCGGCTCAAAGATGAACACGTCACAATAACTGGTCGCCGAGATCAGAGAAATGGGACAATTTTCCAAAGCTTTGCAGCAAAGACTGGCCTGCAAAAAAGTGTAGGTTCAAAAATGTATTTTTCATCTTCGGTGACCAAGCAGAGACACACTGTCATACTGGACAAATGCCGTACACAAATATAGTATGCATGGCAATCCTATTACATTAGCCCATAATAGTTACAATGTGATACCAACGATGCATGTCGCAGAGATGAGAGCAACTCAACGTGTGATACGTACCGATTCTCAGCCGGAGACCGAGCCAACTCCTCGGTGGTGACTTGTGCTGTACAACTGAATTCATGGTCCACTTGTTCGGTACCATTTAGGTCCTTGGTTCTCGGATCTCGTAATGCAACCTCCAACAGCACACCCCGGAGCGCTAGGACGTGTATCTAGCTCAAATGGATCATTTTATCACTCTCCATGTTGCATTATACAAATAATAAGAACCACCATCGCTCGCGCAGATGACCGTTATTTTTTTTTGAACGCCGTAGGTGCTCGTGCGAGAGATGTCCTCGGCAGATCACCTGGCTCGAGAGCAGACAACCTGTTCAAAACAATGCACCGAGATAGTATTACATCCCCGTACCAGTCTCCGACCGTAAACGAATATAGGCTAATGGCTGACTGTTTCAGATGGGTGCCGATCTGGTGACAAACCTACGACCTAAAGGTAAATTCGGACAAATAGGCCACGCGGTATTTGTTTACTCCTTCACGCAACAATAACCTGTTGCTCCATCAAACGCATTCTCTTCAAGTCCCGGTCGGTCTGAAATTGCGTTAAACTGTCCAACCGGAGTGGCGTTCCTCCGTACCCATACCTCTCACCCACGACGAAGAAAAATACGCTTCTTTGTTTAAAACGTCGGCTACTCCATGTGTAGTGCACGAACTAGCCTACCCGGTTGCATTTTTTTTAGGACACCGCACTTCTTCATTGCTCTCGTCAGAACGCCACCAGAACTCGCCACTGTAATTCCCCGCCTAGTCTCGCCGCCTGCACCCTCGCATATGAACCATCAAAAGCCTTTCCATTCATTCAATTCAAGCCACCTTATTGGCACCGTGTGGCCGCTAGGGGCGCCACAGACACCATTCGTCAGGCTGCACACTGACTGGAAAAACGCGTCAATTGTAAATACGTTCGAGCACAGCGATGGTAGGGTTGGGATATAGTTTGTGGCTCTGGTTTGTGGTATAGCCAATAAACCTCGGCTAAAAGCTGCTCTAAGCTATATCACTGCGCCAGATGCCGCAAACCACGTATTGGGGTAAATATACCGTATTGTTAAATAAACCAGACAGTTACCAACGCAAAGCAACGGAGCAAAAGTGATTTTATGTCACAACCTTAGCAAAAGGTCTGTCATAGATTATCACACAATCTCAACGTCAGTCAGCCAGGTGGCATTCATGGTCGAAGCACCCTCCTTATGGTTTACTTTCTTACACATTCACGTCCTGAAGGTACTAATTTAGTAAAGAAAGTAAGTGCACACCAGAACAAAATATACATTTTGTCACGAGGATTTTTTTCATTTTTAACAGTTCCCGAACAAAGAAAAAAAACGTGTGTTATTTTGTTGATCCTGTGAGAAAAAACATTATTGCTGACACTTAATGTCTTGTTTTAAAAAAAAAACCTCAAACAACTAGATATTTTCACATGTGGGTGGAGCTAAATATGGAACGTAGGCAAAACGCAGAGCCAAAACTTCCTGTATTTTCAAAATAGCAGTTCTGCCTTCTAACCGAGTTTATTAATCTATTATAGGCCTACATTCAATGTGAAAAACTAGCCACCTGAACAGTTGTTGCTGTAAATAGTTATAACTACACTACCGATCAACAGTTAGGGGTTAAAAACCCTGGGAAATGTCCTTATTTTCAAAAGAAAAGCAATTTTGTTTTTTATTCAAAAACATCAAATTGATCTGAAATACTGTGTAGATATTGTTCATGTTGTAAATTACTATTGTAACTGTTAACAGCAGCTTTTCACAGGATAGCAACATAGACAAACAGACGCCCATTATCAGCAACCATCAGCCCTGTTTATACTTTTTTAAAGGCTAATTGATCATTAGAAAACCCATTTGGAATTACGTTAGCACAGCTTAAAACGATTGTGCTGATTAAAGAAGCAAATAAGCTGGCCTTCGTTAGACTAGTTGAGTATCTGGAGCTTCAGCAATTGTGGGTTCAATTACAGGCTCAAAAGGGCATTAAATCTTACTCCTCTCAGTCTCAAAATCGTACCAGTCTCAAAATCAACAGTGAAGAGGCAATTGGGGCGCTGGCCTGCTTAGCAGAATTGCAAAGAAAAAGCCATGTCTCGGACATATCTCAGCCAATAAAATGAAAAGATAAAGTTGGGTAAAAGAACACTGACACTGGAAAGAGTGCGATTAAAAACAAAAGGTGTTATGGACCGACAGATCTAAGTTTGAGGTCTTCGGGTCACAAAGAGAGCATTTGTGAGATGTCGACCCAATGAAAAGATGCTGGAGGAGTGCTTGAAGTCATCCGTCAAGCATGGTGGAGTCAATGTGATGCAATGTCTGGTGGTGCTTTGGGGTGGTGCAGTAGGAGATTTGTACAGGGTAAAAGGGATCTAGTAGAAGGAAGGCTATCACTAAATTTTGCAAAGCCATGTCATGCCCTGTGGACAGCCCTTGGTTACAACAGGAAAATTACATATAGCACAGCTTGCTATAGCACAATGCAATAACTTTTTTTTCGGGCAGACACAGCAGGTATTCTGTTCTGGGAGCAGCTTTACCTTATAGTACTTAAGTGCCCATCAAGCCAAGGAATAAAAGTGAAATCAATATACCGACAACTAGAATGCCACATGTCTGCATGGCTGCAATTACAGCAAATGGAAGATTCGTTTGACAGAAGCAAACTTTGAGGACACGAGTATTATTTCAATTAAACATTGTTATCTATTAGAACTCAATGACTATATTTCCTATTTAAACTAATTTCATGTATGTTTTCATGAAAAACAAAGTACATTTTAAATGAAGCTTGTTAAGGCCAAACTTCTGCTGGACTTGCTGAAGCCCCACTTGGCTTTGCCATGCAGTGAGTCTCCTGGGTGGGGTCGATGGATCTAAAGTTTGGCGTATGAAGATGGACTGCAACTTTTACTCAGGAACACACATGGCTGGTTTGGGTAATTCATTTTGCACCTGTCAAGCTCAATTAGGGAGAGAGATAGTGACTGTGCTCTTGGCTTGCCTTCTTCACTTTACATCCGAACTGTGCTCACCTGGAAGAGGAGACACCTTTTGAGGAATCGTTGGGCATTTGTAGACTTTTGTTCTTGGTTGCCCCCAACTGGTCATGTTCAGCGGGTGCGTAGTGGTCCACCTTATCTTCTAGGGTGGGATGTGAACTAATACAGTTGCCATGTAGTTTATTCATGGTCTACTGAACAATATACTGTATTAATGAAAACAGTGGTAATGTGAAGTTCAATCACAATAGTGTATTGAATGTTCTATTAGGGTTGATGACCAACTCAAAATCCTACTCAATGCTTTCTCAATAAAAGTTGATGATGATTTAGTGTAAAGTGCATTATTAAAGCTTGACAACACGATTCCACCTCTAAAAACAATTAATTAGAGGCAAACCCCTACTGGTTAGTTATATAGTGACCTTGGCAAGCGACACAACCGAGTTGCAAACTATGCATGTACATATATAATCTAAAGTAAACCACACAACTCTTACTTGCACCCTTCTATGCAGTATAATCACACTGTTGATAGAGACGGGAAAACTTATTTGACGCATTTGTTCAATCAGATATTACCATATTGTTTGTGATCATTTCAGTTATTAAACTTGTACAGTTGTGCAGTCATTCCGTTCTGGGGTGGGTTTTTCTTGAAAATGCTGTGGGACTGATTCTAACCCATTCTGCTAAGATACTTTTGTAACAGACCACTGGCAAACCATAAACCACATTATTTATTAATATTTTTATTTTCAGTGTTATGTTTAACTCGAACTATGAGGTAAACGCTTACTATTGTCTCTATGTCCATTATGGACACTTTCTAACAAACAATATTAACTTTTTGCGCTTGTCTGTTCGTATTAAAAGCCAGAAGTTCACAATCACAAGTTGATCAGATGTAAGCAGATTGGGTCGGGAAAACGTTCTACAGAGATGTGTGTGGCGGAAAATATGATCAGACGATACATTTAAACTTAACTCAAGCATTACAAGTTCAGACGGCAAAACCTGATCGAGGCCAAACCATGTTGAATTCAGCACTGGACAAGATTAAAATCCCAGCACACAATATAAAATTGTCTCTTGATGTTAGTTCATTCAGCTTGTGGCATTGGTGGCTTCAAAGCCCTGTATTTAAAATACAAGAACAGGGTTAATATACGTGACTTTTATCTGAACAACAGTGCCCTCATGAGGTCACAAGGCCTCTTATCTCTTAATAATTTAAGTATTTTTGCATCTCCTTACTGCCTTCTTAAACGACATTAAAAAATAAACCCATGACTTACAGAGTCAATAAGAACCGAAAAATACCCAACACACAGATAACAGAGCAATGAACAGAGGTTTATAATTAGGCCTGTCACTTCTCAATTATGTTCTAAACATAATTAATGTACATGTAGGTCTCCTTTCCACCTCTGAGGAACAGCTGCATAAAAAACATCTGCAAGATCATTTAACTACTGAATAACAGAAGTAGAATTTCTAAGAAATGAACTAGTTCTCATAAATCAATAGCATTTTGTTAGTCAGATGCAAAATTCAGGGTAATTAATAGGTACTGTGAATCAACATCCAGTAATTAATATATACACATTAGCAGATTCATCTATTTTATTTTTGTGTTTGAAAATAGGATATATAAATAAGTGAAATATTAAAAAAAAGTATAATTGGATTTTGTATACTACTATACTAACCTTTCAAAAAATGAATACCCTGCTATGGACAGCAAACCAAAAGATGAACCACACAAGAAAATATACACGGGTAAAGAACATCTTGATTATGAAGAGAAATTCTCAGCTCATCAACAACAACACTAACAACAACAACAACAACTGTACACATCTTTTTAATTTTGGACAATCTTGGCATTGGAATGTCACCCACAAGACATTGACACAAAACAGTCCATGTCCAAAATGGCACCATATTCACTATCAAGAACCCTACATTTTGACTAGTGCACTAAGGTGCCGTTTCAGATGGAGACATGGTTCAACTGCAAGTCAAGTTATTATCTATGTGTTAGAAACACTTTAAAACAGTCACCCTACACTACAGAATTGAAATGACTAAAATGTTTCTCTTAATTCAAGGCCATGGTCAACCCAATTGACCTATAGTAAGGAACGGTGGTCTCCACAACCTGGGCCAGGAGTCTAAAGTGGAGCAAAAGTACTCATCAAGTCACAGAATGCCAACACCACGGTCCTCCTGTCTCTTGAACCATCTTGGTTGTACATTCAAAAGGCCTTGGCGTTTGAAGTCAACGAACAAGAAAGGTAAAAAAATATCCAGCTGTGGAACCCAATTCTCCTCTTCTTTCAGTTTTGCAAATGACCAGGTCGTGCAAGCCCCTTAAAGACTCGGAACTTCCCTGCTCCAGACAGCTCAAAGCTGTAGTCCATTGTGACGTAGGGAGGCTCTCCCACAATTCCCGTCTGAAACAGAAACAGGAAGTAAGCAAAATGTCTCAACAGCGAAAGGCTGAATGTAATCAGTTGTAACAAGTCCGTTTGGCAAAGAAAGGGATCTTTAATAACCAGTGATACTTGGGTGTAAAAAAACAAAATACATCAAGCGTGCCGAAAGTTCCAACCCGGTGAAATGTTTCCTGTAATCTTACCTGCCCTGTGAAGAGGACACTGGGCAATGTGTTAGCCCCTAACAGAAGACAGTTGACCTGACGGAGGACAGAGGGAGCTACAGGTGTGACTATGAAGTACAGGCCTCTGGCCATGTCCACACCCCGAAGAACCCCTGCGGAGAACAGAGCCAAATCACACTTAACGGTCCACGCCATAGATTGTCATTCCTCCAGCTATCCAAACATCCATTCAGAGAGCGGGTCGTTCATGATGAGGAGATGCCAAACGTGACGACAGTTCTCTGCAAGACGGAGATGCTATCCAGACAGACACGTAACACGCTGCAACATGTGCATATATGGTGAATGGGTATAGGAGTATTTACGTACCGAGGCCCACACAGGGACAGATGGGGGTTTGGGAGAGCAGCACAGGGCCTCCTCTGCCTGATACCTTCTCATTGAGGCAGCAGAGTCCCACTAGACTGGCATTGGCGGCGTAGAGCATGTGGGTTGGTGCCACCTCACAGTGTGTCACGCCCACAGCCACTGCCGAGTAGGGAACCTGCGTAGAGGACATGTTAGGAACGGAACGCAATTACTATATTGCATCAGCGCAAATGTTTGCACATATCATTATATTGTTATTCTGATTTCTGACCTGGTAGGGGGTGAAGCAGTGTAGCGGTTTGATCGGGCCTGGGTCGGGAGACTGCATCTGGCTGAAGTAGCCCAGCAGAGCCAGGTCACGCAGTTCATTGCTACGCTGGTGTCTCCTGAGAAAGAAAAGGTACACGGCAGAGCGGAGAACCAGGTGAACTCTGAGCTAGGCTCGCGTCGCAGAGCAACAGAAAGAGAAACCTGAAGCACAGTCACAGGACGCGTTGTGTCGTTAGGTCTCTTACATTTCACTGCTGCGTCCGGCCCCGTCAAACTCAGAGGTAAGACTGAACAGAGTGTAGCTCCGCTGGGCTGAGTGGCTCCCACCACCGTCCTCCACCAGGGCTGACTGAGCCGGAGGGTGAGTCTGCCAGCCGTGGGAGGACCTCAGGAAGTCAGGGGTGAGCTGTGGGCATAACTCTTTATCCCCACTGCGGAGCTGAACGACGTGAGAGGCGTTGAACAGGCGAATGATGTCCACCAGTAGTTGAAAGCCGAACCCTTCAGAAGCAGGCACACGTTAGCATGGAAGAATGGAACAGACGTCTGAAGAACACCGACAACTCAAAGCATCTTTCCTTCACTAAAGCATGAAAACAGCAGTTCGGGAGAGAAATGTAGATGTCTGCCGGTCACTGACCTTTGACCCAGCCCATTGTGTTAATGACGACGGGCGTCTCTCTCTTGTACGAGCGCCACAGGAACTTGAGGGACTCCAGATAGCGGTCCAGGTCTGTTTCACAGGACGACTGGCCATAGAAGACGATGTTCTCTGGGGTCCACTGGTGTGTGAAGGGGGGACCTGGAAGCCATAGGAAGGACCAAGGTTAGTTAACACACTGGAAATAGAGCGTTTGACATGTGGCCAATGAGATGGAAGTCTTCCATGACACTAACTGTATTGGACATGTGAGGTTGTTGGAAGGCTGTACGTACCTAGCAGTGGCTCTCTGACTGTACACAAGGAGAGACAACCCGATGGCGTGAACTCGGTCTGGCCCAGGTCACAATCCAGGTATTCTACACTTGCAGTGCTAGACGTGCAATCGTTCACACACACACACACACAAAATAGTTACCAGCTTTGGATAACTCCAGAGTCTTTCAATCAAAAATGAACACAATGTAAATGTAACAATGTAATCATTTATAAGAAAACAAGCATAAAGGTTTTTAGCATCAGGTTTTGGCACTTGGCTTGTTTGTTTTGGGATAACTCTCAGCCAGATCCAGCAGCAACCAATAACATTTACATGCCATTTAGCAGATGGTCGAATCTCGATTGACTTCCAGGAGCAAGTGTGACAACTGTCACAAAAATACTCAAGGACAGTACAGAGCTACTGGTCAGATGCTGCTGGCAGATCAGCTGTCTATAAACCTAAAATTGCCAACTTATAAATAAAAAAAGTGAGCCATGTAAAGGAGGAGTGTCCAATTCATCCAATATTTTGCTAAATACGTTCCATCTGAACGGGCATTATAAAGCATTACTTACTGGTTTAGTAATGTATTGATGAGGTGGCGGTTGTATGTTGACTTCCCAACGTTCTTAGGGCCACATACTACAATAACTGGACAGCCATCTAACTCTTCTGCAGACAAAAATACACAAACAGTCAATAGGCTAGAGGAGCATACAAGATGAATTGGCTCAGCCCGCTAACATTGAGAGGAAATTAATAGATTTTCTGAGCAAATTATGTCAGTTAAATGCTGAATACATTTTACATGGATCAAATGCCATGCACATCTCAAAAAAATATGTTAACAACATTTATACATACATGTCAAAGCTACCTTGCTAAAAGAATATTGCCTTGCAGTACCCCTGTCACATTAAAACACCTTCCTAAAACATAACACTGAAGGCACATATTTGTCACGTCGAGATAACGTATAACTCATTCCGCCACACTCCGTTGCAAAGAGTTTAGGGTGTACACTCCAGGGCTGTGTCTGTTTACCCGCACATGCGTTCACAAGGCCATTGAGAGCTTCCCTGCAGCTCTGTGACATCAACAAGCCCTCAGCAGATTTCCTCAGCGGTATCATACCGATGCCTGAGAGAGGAGTGTCCAGCATGGCTGAATTGTCTCGTATATCTTTCTATTGTCAAAAACAAACAAATTCATAGTCAATTTTACATCCGTAGCAGTCACTAATTGTGTCAAAGTGACAACGAAGAGTCATGTACGATAATAGGGAATATCTGTATTGAATATGGGGAATTGTCAATCTACCGAACTGAGTCCAAACAGCTCATCGAGGCCTGGGAAGCTGGTGAGGAAACGTGTCAGAGGTGTGTCCAGTGGCTCCAATAAGATCACACAGGAGTCTAAATCTACTTCGCTCAACAGCTTCTTATGAGTGTCTAATGAAAAAAAGACATTACAACTTGGAGCAGCGTGAAGAAATGACATCAGCCATAATAAAAACAATGAATACAAATGCAGATAACATTAGGAGTCGACTGTATAATTCAAAAGCTGACCTTACCTGAAGAAAGATACTTGCGGACAATTGTTTTGGCCACTAGACGGCCCGCTTTCTTGGTCTTACTGGGGTTAGAGGTGTCCCCCAGGGCTGTGACTGTGAGGGGGCAATGTGAAGATGGGGAGAACAGCGGGTAGGACTGCTGACCCTCCTCAATAGTGAAACCGTGCACCTCCACCCGACCGTACAGACACGACAAAAGGCACTTCCCTCTAAAACACAGGGTCTGGAGGAAGACGTCAGTATAATGAGTGGTGATGGAGTCATAAATCCATATATGACAAAACAATAACCCTGTCAGCATGATCATTTAGGGATAAGTACAGAGGAAGTAGCTTATAGCAGTAAGTATGGGCACCAACGCAATGTGGCGTGTTTTACATGTTGCAGCTAGGGGTCAGAACAAATTCCTTGTATGTACAAACAGACTAGGCAAATAAACCTGGTTCTGATTCTGATACAAAGTGTAGCCTATAAGCATGTGAACGTACCTGACCCGGTTGCATGACCAGCACTGTCCGATTGTGGGTGGGATCTCTCTCAGCACAGTGAAAGAAAGCCTCATCCTCTATCCTGCCAGGGGATTGTTTGGCTGACAATGAACTATCCTTGCCTTCCCTGCCCTTTCCACTACCATTCTGATGTAGAACAGAATCTGCAAATGAGCACCATTCCTGGGACTCGTCAGAGTCACTGACCGGCTCCGTTCCACCTGCTCCCCCATTAGCCAATGTGGGGTGAGAGGTGGTCCTTTCGGAAGCCAGAGCATTGGCCTGTCTGAAGCACACAGCCGTGGCTCTATTCTTCAGTCTCTTCAGGTTAGGCTTGTCCTTTCTAAGCTGAGACGCATGTCGCTCTAGTTTGGCTATGGCAGTGCTTGGGCTGAGGCTTGAAGAGTCAGAGATGTTGGAAACTCTGTTGAGCTTGTACCATTTGTCCTTGCAGATTGGTCTTTTGGACATCTGCTGAGGCTTGGATGGAGCTTTGTGTATCTTCATTGTTATTTATGGATTTCCAGATGCACGTAACAAAAAAGGGGGGAGCCCTACAATGAGAAAAAATTAAAATGAGCACATCTGCTCTCATAATGCGGCAGCAAATACACCTACTATAAGGTTGCAACCTAAAGAGAATCGTTTTCTAACGTAAGCTAGGTAGCAAACGTAACAGTTTTAAATAATTAGGCAACCATTGATCTTCCTCGATACCTTACAAAAACAGGGCTTATAAAATTTGCAATATGAAAACAACACAGTACGTCCAGTAGCATCTCCAGTAATAACTGAGCATTTAACTAGCAGCCTTATTACAATATAACAACGTTAGCCAACTAAGGTAACGACCAGTTAGCTCCATATTATTATTGTTGTTTCGCAGGAACTTACCCCCCGACCAGCAACACGGAAAATTGCATACCAAGCAGCCAGTACCTATTTGTAGCTTCTCAAAATAACGCCAATGGAAGGACATATACAATACAGTAGTTACCAATTACTATTCGGGTCGATTCACCGCGTTACTGCAGTTACCTGTTTCAACATGTGAGCCCGTCGGACGCCATCTTGAGTGTATTGTTTGGCCAACCAATATCCCACCCGAATACGTTAGCTTCCAAGTTAGGAAGTTTGTTACATACACATCAGTTAGCTATAATACATAGCTGTAAACACGTAAATATGCATAATTTATTAAATTAACGCATCATGCAGGGAAAGTATCCAGTTGATCATAGACAGCCAAGCAAATCGAAGTGTAAAGAATATAATGCTGGACAACAAAGAATTTCACGCAGTTCACGCATGCGCTCACTTTTCATGTAGCTTGATGCTAAGCTATGTATGGAGTGAACATTCGTACCGCGAGAAATGATTATCTACTGCGCCCTATTGTGTTTGTATGAGCAGACGAGATTGTAATTTCAACGCGAGCTTTGCATCATACACATTATTGACTGTTTTAATGTAATAAACAACGTTTGTTTCTCGTTAGCCTCTTAGCTCAATAGCGTGATGACATACTACTAAACGTCACATCCGGTCCCTACCGCCTAGGACATAAAGCAATCCGTGTTCCCGAGACGATAGTCAAAATAACTTTTTAAATAAATTATATTAAATTCAGTATAGCATTCCGACAACTGATTGCCGAAAAACGATTGTTAGCGTCCTCCGTCAAAGGTGAGCAGCATCTCTGTCGTGTCTGACGGACACATGAGCGCTTAGGGAGCGTCTGTATAATGTCGGACACGTCTAGGTGCCTGGGTCGTTACTTAGGGGTTAGGGGCCTGTACATGTATAAGTGCTGCATATGACTAATCTGAAATACGTTATTTAAAATATTACATGTATATTTTTGCGTCTTTTATAGCCACATTTTCTGGTACGTCATCTGACATTGTCATACCTCTTGTGCAAATGTCTCACCACCTTAAAACGGAAAAGTGAGTTTAATTTACTTCATAAAAGGTTTGTAATACAGTACGTAATTATTAGGTTACAGATCATAATGCTATTACATTTGCAAAAATACTCGCCAATACCATAATGATAGTAACCATGGTTATACACTGATGAGTCAATGAATTATGACCACAAGTGGAGGGAATACCTTTTTCATAATCTCATAAGGGCATATGTCATGGCCTGGGTGGATTAGATGGTATGCGTGTTATGGCAGAGAGGACTGACAGCATAACAAGCAGGGAGTCACAATGCTTTTGCTCATCAGTGTATATTCTCAATCAGTTATGGTTTCTTCTTGTCTGTTTTCTGATCCAGTGTCCCCTTGTATCGCAACTATCAACTGTCAGTGGTGAGAGATGCGTTTAAAGGCGAGCAGCACCCATGCCGAACGGGTGTTGGCCTTTCTGAACGAGCAGAGGGCTCTGGGCTGGTTCTGTGATGCTAAGCTGATCGTTGGTGAAGGTGGGAGGGTGTACAATGCCCATCGCAATATCCTGGCCTGTTTCAGTGATCAGTTTAAGGAGAACGACTCAACCCCCACAGTGAAGGAGGTTTCCCTTCCCAAGGACTGCCCCCCGTGCGGCCTGGAACTGATTCTAGACTTTTTGTACACGGGGGAGTTGAAGCTTGACTCTCTGAATTTGGAAAATGTGGAAAAGGCTGCAGCCAGCTTACAAGTGCCTGATGCTCTGGCCCTCTGTCATCAGTTCGTCACAGAAAGGACAGTCACCCCAGACCAACCTCAGTCTGCAGATCTTTTGACTGGTAACGACGGCACAAGTCCAGCTGTACATTATTCAGAAACCAATGTCCCCCCAAAACAGGGGATGCTCCCCAAAAAAAGAGGGAGGCCCAAAAAATCCCAAACCCAGAGTAGTGGCTCGAGTAAGAAGAATCCTACAGAGCTGACCACAACTGATGCTCCTGCCACCACAACTCGTTCTGGGCGTAGGGTGAAGGCCTCCAGAAAACTGCTTGGAGAGGGTCTCAGCCTGCAGATCCTGCCCCAAGAAAAGAGCACCAGCCCGGGGACTGTGGTAATAGTTATAAGCCCTAAGCATGAAAGTGATGGATCTGAGGATGAGGGACAAAGCCTCCTTCAGCCTGTAGATAAATCAGAGGTAAGCTACAATAGACGTACTTGCAATACATACTAGTGGACTTGCAAATGTATTTTATATTTAACTTTTGAACTTCTGTGTTTTGGTTATTGAGCAAATTTCTTTTGCCCATCTCTGACAATACATAATCGTATCCTAAATTGAATTGGTATTGAGTGAGAATGTGTGTACAGATTTGTAGTGTTTTTACTAGAACAGTCTAAATGTTAATGTAAGCATAAAATACTCCATCATATTGTCTTCCAGTTAGCAGTGGTTGGGCCAGTTGAGTGATGAATGACAATGGAAATTCAATTATTATTTGACAGATAACAGACATAGTCAGCCCAGATAGCGACGCGAGTAATTCTCATCTGCGGCCTATTGATGAAGATGATGATGGAGGTGGTGATATGATGGAGGGTGCAGATGACGACACTGATGAAGAGTATGTGCATCAAGATAGCCTGTCCCCAACCCCCAGTCCCAAAGGCAGGAGGAAAAGACCAGGCAGAGCTGTCAATAAAGAAAATGGTGAACAGGCAGCTGGTGGCTCTAAAAAGGGCTCTGTTCAGTGCCCCACCTGCAACAAGACCTTCCTCAGCAAGTACTACCTCAAAGTCCACAATAGGTAGGAACTATTGCTTTCTTACAGGTCTGTAAAATAGTATTTAGATATGAATACATTTGACAGGCTGGACCTGAATAATCAAGCAGACTAGTTAAGTTGAGTCACTAGTGGGAATAGTGTGCGTTTTACTTCATGGTGTTCCTGTGTTCAATAGACGTCACACGGGTGAAAAACCCTTTGAGTGCTCCAAATGTGGGAAACAATACTACAGGAAGGAGAATCTGACTGAACACCAGGCCAGAGACTGCGGTGACAAGATCAAAGCAGTGAGTGATCAGTAGGACCCAAGCCGTGTTTACTGTGCACCAGAAGGGGAAGAACCTGTTGGACGGATAACATAGACTTGTTTCAACATAAATGCTTTTTTCATTTTCTGCCGTGAAACATTTAGTTGGGGTGTGCCCTGAATTCAATAATATGTCATGTTGTCCCAAGTGTATATAGTCTGTTTTTAAATGAGGTTTACTAACAAGGTTCGGGAGGAGGACTTTCAGCTAATTAATTACAGGTGGAAGCTCTCAGCAATCAACGACTAGGGTACATATAGACTCAGCAGTCTTACCTCGCTCCGCTGACAGCTCGCAGCATCCCCCCACCACCCCTTCTCCGCTCAAATTCTAGTCCTAACCACTTACATGCGCGGGGGGTACTCTGGGTTCGGGCCAAATTCCGAGCCCGGAGCCCCGGGAACCCTCCCTCCGGACAGCACGCCAAATACGCATTAAACCTATCCCTTAATTGGCATGTAAGTGCGAACTCGTGAATTCTTATTGTTGCTACAGGTACACAGATGTCTACAATGCCCCATGTCATTTGATAGAGTGCTGGATCTACGTCTTCACACCATCTCCCATACAGGGGAAATGCCCAATAAGGTGCCACACGGCCACACTCATTTAAACAAGCACACACTTCTGTGATCATATCATTTATTCACATTGTATGACCTTCCTCTTTTATGTCTTTTTATAATACACTCGTTCTGACCTTTTAGTCCTTGGTGTTGTGTCTATTGCAGTGTGGGTTGTGCTCAGAGCAGTTCATGCATAAAAAAGATCTGCGAAATCATGATATCAAAATCCACGGCGCACCAAAGCCGCATGCAGTAAGTCTGGACTTTGTGTTCATTCATTCAAAGCTTTTAATAAAATCTTATTTCACAACTCCCCGTTCACCCTGTGACCTGGACAACAACTTTTTTTCCCCACAGTGCTCTTTGTGCACCAAAGCTTACCTGTCTAAAATGGAGCTGCGTCTGCACGAAGCGTCCAAGCATCGCGGCGAGAAGCTTTTCGTGTGTGAGGAGTGCGGACATCCGGCCTCCAGCCGCAACGGACTACAGATGCACATCAAAGCCATTCACAGGTGAGTTGAGTCCGAGGTCAGCCGCGGGACACGTTTCGTTACCGCGGTGGAGTTTTTTCCCGTTTCACCTGGTATAGCTGTAACCTGATGTGTGAAAACGTGACTTGGAGCTGTGTCTATTTCTCAGAAACGAGCGTCCGTTTGTGTGCGAGTACTGCCACCACGCGTTCACCCAGAAGGCTAACCTGAATATGCATTTGCGTGTTCACACCGGAGAGAAGCCTTACCAGTGCCACCTCTGCGGAAAGACCTTCCGGACACAGGGTAACGACTGCCACCTGCATGCCGTCCTCTACCTCGTGTAAATGCCAGGGCAGAACATACCCATTTCTAAAGGCAGACCGAAATGCACGAATCATGTGGTCTGATATTTGTCTCTAACTAGTACAGAAACAGATGTACAACTAAACATTCAGATGATCAAACGGTGAGCGTTGACAGTTCGATAACACCCAATAATGAGTATGAATTATTAGTGTGCACGTAAACAATCTCATAATGATAATGGTAGTTAGCTAAATATGACATGAGAACGCCTTACGCTGCTTACATGCAACAGAGTAAGGAGAAACGGAAAGCGAGCGGACTTGAAAAACATTTTTAAATACAAACGTCATATGTCTAAACTCCAAACCAAATGAGCTTCCCAAAAATTGCTTTGCCGCTGTGTTGGAACGTTTATTCAGATTTTCTGTGATTTTGTGCACGTATCCACGTTCCAACAAATTGATGACAGCTGTGTCATGATTATTAGTTGTTCGTCTTTCCAAGCGGGTGAGCTCTATATTTGCACAGATCATACTGTTGTGTGCATGTAATTGTACTCATGCTGTGTGTCCTCACAGCCAGCCTTGACAAGCACAATCGCACCCACACGGGTGAGCGTCCGTACAGCTGCGAGTTCTGCGACCAACGCTTCACAGAGAAGGGCCCTATGCTTCGACATGTCGCCAGCAAGCACCAGGACGACCGTCCCCACTGCTGTAAGATCTGTAGCAAGACCTTCAAAGGTACGACTGGCCGTGGAGGTTGCGCGAGCACAGTTCATACACATCTCAAACAAGGTTTACGTCATGTTGAGTTCCCAGAAAGTCTTGGCAGTACTATGAAATTCATTCATCCGTAGGCTATGCGGATATTATTACTGTAGTGATGCGACATCTTAGCAGGAATTCCTCAGTGTATTGCCTCCAGAGGGACTCCCTGCTAGCGTATTCACACTTCTCATTGCCTAAATCCTTCAGCCATTGAGCAGCTCCGTGTCCATGTGCGTCGCCATCAAGGCATGAGGAACTTTGAGTGTGAAAAATGTGGCTACAAGTTCACCAGACAGGTAAGTGGATGTGCCAGCTTGGTTCCTTTAATATTCATGTCCGTTTGATGCATTACGCTGAAGTCTCTCTGTTTCTTCAGGCCCACTTACGGCGTCATATGCAGTTACACAACCGTTCTGAGAACTACAGCCCACGGGAGAGAAAGCTCCGGAACCTGATAGTAAAGGAGGTGGAGTTGCAGGATGAGACACACCCCTCAAAGACTCCACCCACTGCGGAGACCACAGACGAGCCGGCAGCTGTGTCTGAACCGGGATCCAGTGTCTCCGAACCGGGATCCAGTGTCTCCGAACCGGGATCTAGTGCGTCTGGTCCTGGAACTGTATCAGAAGCCAGTGACACCATCAGCGCTGTGGAGGTGGAGTCCAGTCAAGGGAAGGAGGATGTGCACGAGCCTGGCCAGGTGGAGGATGGGTCAACTCAGGACGAAGGCGTGGAACGCTGTGGCCAGGTGGAGGTGACGTCTGCCGAGGGTTCGGTGGAGGTGAAAGATGTGACGGACCGGACGCTCGCGGACCAGGCGGCAGGAGACGACGACGCCGCTGTCCCTGAGACCACCGTGGAGCTGGAAGACACAGCGGATGATCCTCCCGCTAAGAGAAAGGCTTGAGGATGAGAAGGACTGGTTAGCACCTCCCACTGTCAGACATAACACTGTTACTCAGCATTGGAAGCACAGAGCAGCAGGAGTGAAACCTACTGCCAGACTTCCACAGCTCCCACTGGGACACTTGACCTGCAGCGGAAGCATTTATTACACATCACCAACCATGTATTCTGTTTAAATAAACGGCATACTGGAGTTGCACTGGAAACGCTTACCACCTAGCCCAGAAGGACATGAAAACTCCAAGGATATTCTTCATTTTGTCCAATTAAGAACTATATGACGTGGCGAAGTCAATACTGTACATCTTTCTTTAGGTCAGGTTGGTTGTGAGAAGAGTGACTGTACATATGGGGTATTAGTCTTGTATGGTCTTGCCAAATGGCTAGCAAAATAAAGTGGCAGTCCTGCCTGCAGTTTTATTCAGATCATCCTGTAATGGCCTCATCACCAGAGTATACAAACCCGAACACAATGCAGATATGAATGAAAAAGAAAAACTGTTTGAACAACACAAACAACTTCCATGAAACCTTAATAATGTTAATGTTAGTTCAGTTATGTAAACACAAAAATAATCTATTAGTCAGACACAAGGTTACACAAATAAACTGAGAACTTTTACTACTTCCAGTTAGCATAAAAGCAGTTGGTAAACGTTTGTCTATATTTATAGGTACCTGCGCCTTCAATTGCAAAGGGTAAAACAGTAACATTATCTGAACTAAACCTACAAAAACATAATCATAAATAAAACCATTTAAAGAAACATGACAGTGTCTGTAATCTTTTAAGAAATCATGACCAGTTCTTCATGCAGGCTTGATTGGTTGTCGGGTCAGACTCATTCCTGAGCAAAGTCAGGAAAATAGTGATAAGCATCTGATAGATTTATAACACATCTATATAAAATCTACATGAGATTCCATTCACAAACCTCCAAATACATCTGTCAATGGTTATCAAATCCGGTTAGTGCCAGATAATCTACTGGTGGATGTGTTAACTGTTGGAATGTCTACAGTCATGCAGCTGAATCTGAAGAGATGACGACAGGTCTCTAAACAACCGGATAGTGTAAACAGCTCCACAGTTAATGAAACAATCGAGACGATCCACTACACCTGCCTCCCAGAGATGTCAGGGGAGCCCGGGCTTCACACAACAGAAGACCTTCATGGCCAGCTGGTCTTTGGTAAATAATTGGCACACTGACTGTAATCCACGGCATTGGAGTTAACCCGGATGGACATTACACTGCACACCCAACCAGTAACTACGGTCTGTTAGTGATCACATCCGAAATTTTCACCACTAAAACAGAAATGCACTGTAGCATCGGTCCACCAATGAAATGCACTGTAGCATCGGTCCACCAATGAAATGCACTGTAGCATCGGTCCACCAATGAAATGCACTGTAGCATCGGTCCACCAATGAAATGCACTGTAGCATCGGTCCACCAATGACGTGTATGCTTTCACAGGCCAGGATGACATCCCCAGATTTCTCCGTCCATGTGGTGCTACACCGGGTCGACGTGGTTGTTCTGGTTCAGATTCTGGTTGCCGTTGTGCAGGGCCTGGTTGCGGTGGTGTCGGTGTAGCTGGATGGAGTTGGCGTCGGGCGGGCTCACGGGTTCAAACGCGTTGGATACGGCGGGCATGAACTGGCGGAAGATGCTGACGCTGCCGTGCCAGAAGGTGGGTTGTGGGAGGCGGCCTACGAGGCTCCAGGTGCGGGTGGAGGGATCGTAGGCCTCGACCACGTCAGACAGCTCAAATGTGTTGTCATAGCCACCGGACACAAACAGACGACCGCCCAGGGCTGCCACGCTGCCTCCTACATGAACCTGCAGAGGGCGCCGATAACATCAGTTTCCAATATCCTATTGTAATACTAAACGTTGCTTCTAAACATGCAATTACAGACTAACAACTAGCACATGATGATATAAATCCCACTGTGAAGGCTGAGGGGAAAAGTCTGGCACCTGGTGTGTGTAAGTTACCTGGGTCATGGGGTTGATCTTATCCCATTCATTTTTCTGAGGGTTATAAACGTCCACCTCAGCCGAGTCATCCCTAGAACGCAAGAAAATACGATAAGAAAAAAGTGTTGCACAAACCACAGCCCGACTATTCTCCCATTCGGTTATGAAACAGCAACAGGTCAGGTGACGCTGATGAGAAATGTTACGACAGATGATGTTCTCAAACATCAGGACAACAAGAGCTAACCTCAGCCTGTCATCCTCATGTACAGTTCATTATATCCCGTTATTTAAAATACATCAGCAATAGGGCTGCACGATATTGGAAAAAAATTACATTGCGATATTTTTTCCCCCAATGATATATATTGCGATATTGCAAGCCATTAATCCAGGCTAAAGTCAATAATTACCATTCCATCAGACCGTACCGTCAGACTCATGTAGGGCTCTGTTGTCCTGCTGGACCATAAATCTGTTGTAGCTGCATAGTATTCCACATGTGACAGCTCTGCTTCAATCTTAGATCTGCATTTTCCATACAGCTCTAATATGTGCGTGATGGTATAACACGCGTGTCAAGCGTTCGGATCATTTTCTTAAATCCCTCTTTGGTGACAGTGTTTAATGGCAACATATCTTTAGCGATATAAAACATTATTGTTACGTTGTGGTGCCGTTTTAAGTGATCAGACAAATTGGTGGTGTTTCCTTGTTTTGAGGCCACAACTTTATAACACTCCAGGCAAAGTACCTGTTTTTGGTCAACAGCCTCATTTTTGTAGCCGTTTATGTATAAACTAATTATTATACATAACATCTCCCGACCACTTGGTTGTCTAAATACATCCATTGTTTATTTAGCTAAGCATGTAAACGATCAGGAACAACGACAACATATCGTTTAACGTTACGAATATTTTAGACAATAAAACGGTGAGTTCATGAGTTCGCTACGTGATCGTGGATTTAAGAGACACGAGAGAGAAGCTCCGGAACGCGCATGTTGCTATCGGTTGCTACGACAACACAAACAAATTATTGCTAGTGCGCATGTCCATCATGACGTCATGGGCCAGTCAACGCGCAAGATCCAAGCTCCATGCTGGCTTATTGAGCACTCGCATTAGAATGTACGGGGCTTCTCGCAGAACACTGTATTCAGTTCTCTTAATACATTCATGGTGCTACCGTTCTCTTAATACATTTATGGGTGCAACCCTTATTCACATCGCATGTTCCGACGATGTGACTATCGCGCATGCGCACATCGCAATGTCAATGTTAAAACCAAATATCGTTCAGCCCTAATCAGCAACGTGCCTGATCCCTGTGAATATTCTCACCTCACAAAGTAGACAAGTCCGTTCAGAGTGACCGTCTTCGGGGCGAAGGACCACGGTGGCAGCTCACCACAGTTCACCAGGGTCCAGCGGCTGGTGTCGGCATCGTAGCACTGTATGGCCATGTTGTCCTCGCCGGTGGTCGTCATGGAGCCGATGGCGTACAGGCGCCCCCTACAGGTCGTGGTGGAGCAGTTGTCCATGGCATGCAGCATGGGGGGCAGGGCTTCCCAGCAGTCCAGGGCGTGGTCATAGCGCTCGGTGCTGTCCGGCGCCACCACGTACAGCTGCCCCTTGAGGACGCAGGAACTGTGGTACTCTCGGGGTTTGAGCATCGGCGACACCTCCGTCCACTCGTTGACGCTGGAGTTGTAGCGCCAGACGCCGTCGTAGAGGCGCGAACCGTCCGATCCTCCTGGGGTGTCAAATACAGGCGAGAGGTTCGTCAGGGACGGAAGACGACCTGGTCATGTGGTGACTTATAGAGGTGCCTGAACCTTTGAATTAGCCGTGGCTGATCTAGTAAGGACATCTGTAAAGGGCAAAAGACCATCCGCTGCAGATCTGGAACTAGCATGGAGCCTGTAGGGGCTGTGACAATATTGCCTGTTTCTTTTCATCAGCCTGTCAGCATGCAGTCTCCTCTCATTACTATCTCACTCCCCAGGCGTGAGTTTGGTGCCATGTGCTCAGACCGCCAGCAACCGCACGGTAGGAACTGACAGCTAATGTCCTGCCAGAATTACGGGCGACCTACGATGGCCTGTTTTCTTCATAGAAACTCTGTGTTTTCCTGAACCAGAGGACACTCGCTGATGGCGACGATGACCCCTGAGTCTGATCCGGGTTCAGATGCTATTATTTGTTTTTGAACCCAGGTCTGTCCCTTGTTGATGTGGACAGCGACCTCTGTTAGGATCTTGGCAGGACACTGCGTCCCACTCTGAGCTGGCTCATCTCTCACACCTAATGTCAGACTGGCTGTCTGCAGTTGTTTATTTTTACTCACATGCTGTTTCATAAGATACAGTACCGACTGGAAAACAGCAGAACATTCTGGTAACCAAGTGACTAAGAACGCACCTACTGCTATTTGTAGAACGCTAAACACGATACGATGCTCAATTTCACAACTGCGTCACAACTACGACACGCCGGTTGCCATGACAATATGAATAAAAAGTACACGTTAAGAATATGTGTTACCAATCATACACCGTAGTGCAACACTGTCAAAATACTGTCGACCTACCTGTGACGTACATATCGTTGCCCAGGGCAGCGATACTGTAGCCCCCTCCCAGGTGGTCAGGGAACTCAGCCAGGTAGCGCCACTGTCCCGTCTGTGGGTTGTAACAGTCTACAGTGACCAGCTCGTCACAGTCCTGATCGCAGCCGCCCACCACCACCAGGATTTCCGCCAGACCCGTTGAGGGACGCGGACGCATGCGCTGGCAGGGCCTGTCGTGCCGGTCGTACTCGTACGACTGGAAGCTCCGGGCTTCGCTCACCATTCTCAGGCAGGAAGGGGACAGGTAGACGAGGGGGTCGCTCTCCACGTGGGCGAGCAGATAGAAGCGGCGCACGAACGGTAGCCGGACCTGCTGCAGCAGCTCGGGCCAGTAGTGCAGCCGGCGCTGGAGGTCCGCCTTGACCCAGCGCACCGCGATCTGATAAGCCGTCTCCTCCTTGTCCACGCACAGCGCGTCGTCCGACACGAACTCCAGCAGCCGTTTCCATGGCAAACGTTCAAAGTCCTTGCCTTTGGCCAGGTCCACGATGTTCTTGAGGACGAAGCGGCGGGCGCTGAGTGCCAGGTTGTGACAGGCGAAGGCCTCTGCGAAGTCCTGGATCTCCAGGCAGTTGGAGACGTCCAGCCTCTGCTCCAGGAAGGCGCAGCAGGCCTCCTTCACCGACGGGAACTGGAACAGGTCGGCGGTCTTCAGCAGAACGTCCACGTTGTCTTGGGTGACCGTGACCCGGCCCGTGTAACAGAAGTCCACCAGCAGACCCAGGAGCTCGGCGGACACCTCGTAGAGAACCACACGGTCCATGGCGCTCTCTCGCAACGTACCGGCAAACATAGCCCGGAAGTAGGTGCTGGCGGCAGCCAACACGGTGCGGTGGCAGTGGAACTCCCGGCCCTCGGCGCACAGAGTGACGTCGAAGAACTTGCGCTCGGCGCGGAGCTCGTGGATCCCCCGCAGGAGATTGAAGGCGTGGGCCGTGTCAAAGAAGGGCAGCGTGGACGGCTGCGTCTGCACGACTGGCTTGTCAGACGGCACACCTCCATCCATCACCACTCTCTCCAGCACTCCTCTTTCAATCCCTCCTTCATCCATCGTTCTCTAGCTCTCTCTCTTATGATCTCTGGAAGAGTTTATCCTCAGGAACAGTGTGTTTATCTGAAATCAGATACAGCTTTATAATTTTTGTTATGGCCCCACGTCGCCATAACCAATATATGCAGCTCACAAAGCAACACACTGGATAAATGAGTCAGCAGCAGCGTTGACGAGGCAAGTTACTTACAGACCAAAGAGCCTTATTTGGGATGCTGGGCGGCAAAAACACACAAACAAACGGTAGCCTGGCTTCTCGAAAGTATGACAGCACAGCTTCAGTGACTATTCGCAGCAGCACCCCTGTCCGTATTTAAGAAGAAACGCGTACATGTGCTCTGGGTCTATAAATACACTAGCAGGCAGTGTCCCATTTCCAACGGCTGGGGAGTGGGGGCCGGTGGGGGTTGAGGGCCGGTGGGGGAGTTGGTTACACCAAACACTGGGGATTACATGAACCTCCCTTACCAAGTCAGCCTGCCTATTGACTCAAACTGAAGGCAACCTGCCAGCCAGTCACATTCCTGCACGGCCACCTGAGACCCAAACACTTCCTGTCATATGGCCAGAAATCGGCTTGTTAGAAACGCCACACGGACTAAACCATCAACTTGTTGATGTGTGCTCTGTCGGAATCAGGCTGGGTGTTTGTAAAAACACTTTGTGACAACTTTGTTGTAAAAAAAAAAAAGGCTTCAGAAAATACATTTGATTGATTGATTGATCGATCAAGCCTGGAGGGGGCAATTAATAATTAGAACAGAAAACCAGCAGTATCTAGACCTGTTAGGGTATTGAGGAAATCAGAGATAGGGAAATCAATCCCTGTCTGTGACCGTATAGCTGTCAGTAGGCCTGCTAGCCAGATTGCAGGTAGGACTATGGGATATTCATGCCTGCCTAAAATACATCTGTCTTTAATGAGATGGGCATAATGAAGGACAAGGCAACGATCAATCTCCTGTCCGTCCATGGCAGAAAAAACAGACACCCAGTGTAAAGCCACAGCTCACATTCCACACCAGGACTCAACAACGAAGCCAGCCGCCGGGTGGTCGACTGGACTCTGTGAGTGATAAGCAAACTTCCCCCAAGGACAGAATGAAACCTGAATAGGTTGGCATACTACAGCGGCCTGAAACCTGCGCTGGAGACAAACTCACAATAGGCATACTTTCTGGGTAAGATCATTTTTGAAGTTCAAAGAGACAACTGTTTTTCCTTGTACATTACAGGGATCTGGATGAACAGTACTACAAGTCAAGGTGGTCTGTGTATTAGTACAGCATTATTATAAAGCTACAGCCCTGCTATTTTATGTGAGGTTGTAAGTTGACTTAAGTAAAACTTATACAATTGTGTGTTTGGTTTTCTCTGAAAATACACTGACAATACATACAAAAATAACAGTAGATAATCTATACCGCTTAAACCTCATTCGGTGATCTAGGTCATAACATAAAACCAATGGAGGGGGGGCATTTCCTTTTCGTTACCTCTCGTTACTTTATTGCTCCTCAAGCAAGGATTGAGGCAAAGCACATCCACAACTTCACCTCAGAACAACTATTTAAATGTCACACGCCTCAATTTGCAGAACTATGCCTTCATATGTTTTTCCCTTTGCTATTTATAGTTTCTGTATTTATACTTGAGACATCGATTATCTACATCAAACATCTCCAAATAACCATAGCACATATTCATTTCACAGGTCACTTTGAGCAAATTCGGAATATGTAAACACACTGGATTAAATCCAGATGTGTCAGAACTATCTGGTTCACAACGTAGTAGGTAAGTGGTTCCCCAAGGCCTGCTGAGAAATGTATTGAGCTTGAATGTTAGCATGTGCGTGTGGATCGACCGAGAATAGCTTACAGATAGCCGCGAATAATCTCACTGTGAAGGGGGAGATACAGCAGAGGTGGGCAGACTAACTAGCTGGTATGCCAGGGCTGGGCAGAGGAATACAGAGACTATTGTGAACGTCCATGTGACTACCACCTACCGACCAAACCGCCAGAACAGACAGCACATTATGTTTACTTGATTGTGGATCAATGGCGGCCATTATGCTCACTGATCTCCTTTGTGATTGGTCCAGGATCGAGGAACCAGACTTGCGCTATATCTTTGGTAATATGCATGATGACCTCATTGGACAGACCAGATTAAGAAAAGGCTAACATGAGCATAGTTCTTAATAAACAACTGGTCATCATCTAACAAGTAGTTTTGATGTGAATTGGCAGCGGCTTATGAGCTACACTTGGTAATAGAGTTCATATTTCAGTAGCTAGCAGTCATTTCATTCCAATGCCACCTGACAGTGACTTTAGGGTTGACAGCATTGTCTGGTGTTATTTTGCGTTATGACTGTCTGCGCTAAATGCTCCTGGTAATGTTCTGTTTATAGAATGCTGACGCCATCTGACATGAGATAGGGTTTGACAGTATAAAACACAGGCAGGTAAATCTCAGCTCACATGGTCCCAGCTCTCCGCAAAACAAATATAAAAACAAGGACTCACTTTCAGCCTTGAAGTATTTCTTTGGCTATTTGTTTTAATAGAAACATAATATCAGGGTAAACATATGCATAGCTTAATTTAAACCTTTTAATATTGTGCAAAGAAGTAAACTTGTCTTCAAAAGTCAGTGTGTGTCCTACAGCCAAGAGAGTTATTATGTAATGTAGTGTGGTTTAGGAAAATTATTCTAATCTGGAAAGCTTTGTATGAAAGCTCTTTTTAGTGCAAATTAAAACCCAACAGAACTGTTTTGGTCACATCAAATCCTCCTTTTTTATTACAGTTTTCCCACATGCTAATACACATACCCTGAATATGTACTACATTTTCTCAAAACTATAAAAAAACGTCCCTAAACTCCAACCATATTGACCAAACTCCATACTTCTTAAACCAAGAAGTTAACGGTTTAACTTAAACCCATATATTATGGTTGATACATGGAACTTTGCCCCTAAATAAGTCTAAAAGCATAACATGTTCCAGTATTCCCCCTAGGAATATGCATATTTGCACAATAGTATAGACTTTAAATTATGTATAGTCTTAAGTAATTATTATTTATGTGTTAGCATTTGTGAAAAACGTGTAACCCAAAACAACTGTTGGTCGGGACCTTGATCCAAATAATTTAACTAAAACTAAATAACATCATATAGCGCGTTTACTCTCGGTTCAAAACCCTAAAATAAAGTGTCCAATGAGAGTCATCACTTAAACTGAACTCCAACAGACCCAATGAAACCCCATTAAAAAAATGCTGCATTAAATTCTGCATTAATTCAAAAACGCACTAGCAGGAGTATACTGTATGTTTGTGCTCTACTGCCAACTGAAATTGTCACTATCACAGTGTAAAATATTGCAATACAGCAGTAACAGAGCTGGGACCTAACTAGGGCAATATTGCACCTGGTAAAGCCGATACCCATGAAAACACAGCTGTCAAAGGGCCTGCATACCCGGGTGAACGGAGTGGATCGAGCTGAAGCTCTGAAGTCCCCACGGCTGAGCCCAGAACAGCCTAGCTGGCTCATGAAAAGGCAACAAACAGAGTCAACCAGTCGTCACATTCCATCTGGAGAGACAAGGGACGTCTGAGACCTGAATATAGAGCCACTCAGATACGAGTAACGTGGGTGAAAGATTGCATGTGAGGGGCAACGCCTGGTTTGCTGACACATGGCCTATTGCCTTAACAAACACCAATTCATAACTGGAAAGTACAATTACATAAAGCTCAGAGACTATGATTAATTCCTACCGGGTGGTTGGCATCCTAAATACATACTGGCTAAAAGCACTGTATGATGTTTTGCCCATGAGAGCAGGTGTAAAAAAGGTGTCAGCTTATTGGCCATACACATCTGTCAAAATATGCACAAGATACAATCTTTATGCTGTAACACATGGATCAATTGAATGTGTTCCCTCTAGACATTAGTGGATATCTTCTTGTTTACAATATAGTTCATTGGTTGCCAGCTTTATTCAGTTACTGTGCCACCAAGAGAATGTGGCTCTGCTCTGAGTACCACTGTATATGTACAGTACATTACTGGTACCCCTGTTATACCCCCTCATGTTAATTCTACTAGAAAGCCTATGGTGTCATGAGTGTTTTAGTACCCCCTGTTGAGAGTCCAAGTACCCCTAGGGGTTCTAGTACCCATGGTTGGGAATGACTGATATACTTCGCCCGTGGCTAATAATAAAAGTTGACTGTGCATCCTTAACAATGTTAGGTCATTAAACAGGCCCACATACCTGCCATCACATAAACCCTTCAATGTTTGTCTACTTCTTCTGTCCAGTAGTCCAGGCCCAACCCGCTTTAGATTATTCATCAACAAAAAACTGTTATGTATTGACGGATTGTCTTTTGGTAGAAAATAGGTGCATTTAGACGTTGTCAGGCACGGGATATGATAGTAAAAGTGAAATACAGAATTCCGTTATTATTATTGTTATATCAGACATACGTAGATACCTGTGTGTCCAATCACGACGTCTGACTTCATTCCATCGAGAAAAAATGCATCCTTCTTTGCAGGTCCTCAACTAAAAATCAATATCTATTCAAATATACTAACCATGTGCAACGTATTGTAGTAAACAAAAGGGCCTCAACTTCAAACGCGTGAATCTATTTTGCAATTTCTTTCTGCCAATAAACTTTGTCCCTTGTCTTCTCCAGTCATCTGCGCCATGATTATCCGCCGCGTCGTCTGAAGGATTGGCACCGCCCCCAACTGTTTCTCTCATTGGCTACAGCGAGGTGACACAGCGTGACGTTGTTACAACGCAGTTACATGTTATATCAAAATTTACACAACTATTTAATATAATAATCTGTAATATTTTCTGAACCAATTGCATAAAATTTGGGTAACACATTTTGTAATATATTATATATAATATACTTGATTATCCTAACAGGATTTTTTCTCTGTGAAAAGTCCCACGACACTAATACATTTAGAGCAATCATACTTAAATCTTCCAAGGACATTAATGATGTATGAATGCTGTAAGTTTTAGTAATATTTATTCAAGAATAAGATTTTGGCTTCCTTAATGCTCTAATGTTTTTCTGAGGAATACAATAAATCATTATAACCCTAAAGAGGTGTATGCCTTCAGGGCTGGGTGGATTACCTTTTTGAATTCTCAAGAAAAACAATGTTGTCTAACTGCACAACTGCTTAAAACGCACAAATATTTACCCAGGCTAATAATTAGAGTGCACAAAAGGCTTATCTGGACTTATAACAAAGTTTAAAGGCATAAACGAGACCAAAACATTCTTTTTTTAGTATTCTTGTACAGTTAATATACATTTACATGAGCCGTTTTTTCAAGTCCAACAGAACTACCCACTTGAGGTCCAGCAGAAATGTATTATCGGAGGCAGGTAATTATATTTATCATGTAAGAGTCTCTGGACAGGAACATTTACCAACCTACCATCATCGACTACGTTTAATTAAGTTACGAGTCGTCGTGGAACATTGTCACCCCAACCTTTTGCTGTAGCCATTAAGGGGTTTAAAGTTCTGCTTTCCATAACAAACTTAAGAAATTCTGCCCATTAGCCCTGAAAACACTGTAGCTATAAAGCCCTGTTTCTGGCGGTAACACTAATTGACATATCAGATAGATTGAATGTAATGTTCCATTATTTAGCGGGATAGCTTGCCTTAGCTTTTGCTTAGCGCTGGACTGAAAACAATTAAACTATTTTTAAATATTGTCTACAGGTATTTAAATGTAATGGTTGTCACAACAACTGCAGTTGTTAGGCCCTAATTCTCAAAAAAAGGTCCCTAATTTGCGATGGAAGTTATAAAAAGTACACTTCACACAATCTGACCCTGTCTCTCAATTATGGAAAAAAATTGCTAATGTGCAGCGTTATGGTGGTCAGTCACCCCAATTCTGTTTAGACTGTGTTTAATTGCGTTTGCCTTTAGAAATCATTAAAGTCACACATTGTGCATTTGGTAGCAATATGAATGTAGACATTCATCTATCAATCCTACAACCAATAGCACAGGATCCCTCCTCTCACTCCTAACCGAGATAATGGTTTCAATGGCTGGAGAGGCGTGGGACTGACAATATAGGGGGTTTATGGTCAGCTGAGAGAAAACTACCACCGCACCAGGAATGACTCCTTTAAAATAAACAATTAACATATACAATTAAAGATCTTCTTGAGACTAAAATACTCCAAGGCTATGTTCCATAGCATATGTCTCCCATGAGTGACAAATGTCATTTTTTCGATGGCTTCACAGCATTGTCCTCTGCCCTAACAAATTTGAATCTGGAATCTTCTTTGTGGTCTGGAATTTCGTAAAGAAGCAGAGCCTCAGTGAATTACGCTGGGAGATGTGGAGGCTTTGGGAACACAGATGAAGCCCCATTGTGTCTTTTTAAATAATGAGACTCATCAGACGTGTTCACATTTGTTTCAACTGAACTTGCTTTAACCCAAATAGAGGCATTTAAAATGAACTATCTCATGAGTCCTGTAATCCTTTTGTGTTCCTGTTGATCACACAGGAGGGATCAGTGGAACAGCTTAAGAGCTCTAGTGCAAAAAAAGCAAACAGTGTTCATTTTTCTCTACAGGTTTTAAACTGTTGATGTTTAATCCAAACCTAATTCATTTGTGTTAAAGTCTCAATTAATCTGGTAATGCAACTTGTTCAAGCTTAAATATTCACCGCATGCATTTTAAAGCACATGAAAGACAACCATCCAATATTTATAACTTTTATGTATGAACCGCTTAATACATTTGGAATTTCTTTAAACCACTCATTCAGAAGTCGGAAAGAAAAAATAATGAGCAAAGAACAGGGTGTCTTGAATTAAAAATAATGGTTAAATGACTTGCATTTGCAATTATAACTGGCCTCTCAGTGAACCTATCCTGGCCATACTGAATGAGGCTCCCTCAGGCCATGCAGAAAGGCAAATGCTGACAGCACATTACAGGCTTTACTTGTAGTGAGTACATGAATGCATTATCATTGCAGTTCCCAATCTCTTACTTTAAAGTCTAAGAAAACGTCAAGACAATGACAAGACAATGGAACTCAATACTGTCTTTGTTTATTGCTTTTATTGTTTTCCAGATATCTTATTAAATGCCATTTGTTTAAAGCCTTTGTCTTATTGTTAATTATGTACAATGTACCTCATTGTCTACAAGCTATAATCAACTTTTGCATCATCCAAAATGTAATACTGTACATTGACTAACAATGTATATCGTAATTGTGATGAAATATTCTCAGAGTGTAAACTATAACAACTTCAAGACACTAGATGGAGATATTCTTCACTTTTAAGTTTTTGGCTCCTTTACGATTGAATCCGGAGGTATAATGAAAAAGTATTACAAGGTAAAAGGTTACTAATAATTAATAAGATAGATTTTTTAACAGAAAGCGATGATCAGTAAGCTGAAAAATGAATCTCGAGAAGATCTTAGTCATTTCTCCATTAAAAATGACTCATGATGTTTTGTAGTGCTAATTATTATTATAATTATTCTGATTGTTATTATACAACCATTTATTTATTAATGTTATATTAATTGAATCTAGTAATCCATTTTATCCTTTGATGTGCTTCTGACAAATCACCAGTTACTTTGGTATGTGTCTCTACTTGATGGAAATGCACCAGAAATCTAAAAGGCATCAAAAAGTAGCCTATGTAAAAAAGAAAGTAGTCCCCATTGTATGTTAACATAAAAACCAGATAAATTACTTTCTTTTTTGTTTGTTTAGTGTTTTAATTGACTATTGCATTATACGATGACATACCATCCTAGGCGTTTTAATATGCACATGGGGCTGAGGTTGTAAATCAGCCAAACGGGTGTAACGTCCTTTGTGCCGTGATAAAAGACAGATTGTGTGCACATCTGTAAAACAGGCAGCCAGTAGTGGGAGGGCACAGACCGACTGATTATTGTGTGGCTGGTTCGACACCGGTTCTCATGACATTGGTTCCAGGATGTTGAGTCCAGACGTTTAAGCATTCAGCCCTGTCCATGTGTGAATTATTAACATCATGGATCAAGTATGGGTTTGAATATTAATATACACCTCTGGAAGGAGAGGCAGAAGAGAGGAAAAGAGAGAGATAGAGGATGAGGGAGGTGATAGACTGAACGGGAACGACCGAGTAAGAAGGAGGTAGAGATATAGACTAGGCTAGATGTTGTATGGGAAAGAACGGATAGTCATATTTTGCTTGTTGGGGTCATTGCACTTAGTGTCCCATGTAGTGCAATAATGTTTTACATCGCTGTATATACACCAAAGACTATGCAATTTAATGCACAAGACCATTGTGCAAAGATAGCTGTACATGTTATTAACCACTATAGTCATGAGCTGACAATATTAAAGCATGTAATATTTAATAACTTCAAAATGATTGATGACATCATACAAGGTTAAAAGCATAAATTGAATTGGAATTCTTGACATCAGCATCAACCCAAACACACAGACCAGATTTTGCAGAGACCAGATGCCTGGAAGCACCGGGTATTATCATTTGTTATTGTAATGTTGACATTAAGGCAGACACAAACACGGGGAGGACGGAGGATATTTCATAAATAAACCGGACGTAATCAAACTAAAGACCGGACAAGACACAAGACACAAGACCGGACAACGTTACATAAGGTGTGGATCCCAAAACAAGGCCTGACAAGACGTTGCGGAAGCTGGAACTTAAATAGGGTCTGTGACGAGGGTAACAGCAGGTGCTGTCAATAATCACAGAAAACATGCGTCTGTGATGAAATGAGGGAGGTGGGCGTTGCTCTGACACAAGGACAGAGCGACACAGAAATACTTTCTTAAGGCAGCACCTTTAAATATTGTGAGCCAATCTTGTAACACAAAATGCTTCTTATATTGCACCATGTGCCCTTTTATTTGGATGCTAACATTTCAATTGTAACGCAAATTTGATAAGCATTCCTATTTCCGAGGACGTTTTTGACTGACTTCTTTGCCAAAATGTCCCCCTTCTCACAATAAAGCGTTAGAATTGAGTTTATCTGTGAAATGTATTATGTGATCAGTGATTTAGTGACATAATATTAAGGTCAAGGCGTTTCAAAGCCATGTTTTGTTTGACATATAATCATTTTTGCAGAAAATGTGTAATATATCATGTATGACGGATGACGTGCGACACAGATTATAACTGTTAGGTTAGCAGCCAGTGGAGCCAGTAGAGCCAGTTGAAACCAGTGCAGCCAGTACAACCAGTGCAGCCAATACAGCCAGTTCAACTAGTTCAATCAGTGCAGCCAGTTCAACCAGTGCAGCCAGTACAGCCAGTTCAACCAGTGCAGCCAGTACAGCCAGTTCAACCAGTGCAGCCAGTGCAGCCAGTACAGCCAGTACAGCCAGTTCAACCAGTGCAGCCAGTTCAGCCAGTACAGCCAGTTCAACCAGTGCAGCCAGTTCAACCAGTGCAGCCAGTACAGCCAGTTCAGCCAGTTCAACCAGTGCAGCCAGTACAGACAGTTCAACCAGTGCAGCCAGTTCAACCAGTGCAGCCAGTATCGCCAATTCAACCAGTACAGCCAGTTCAACCAGTGCAGCCAGTTCAACCAGTGCAGCCAGTTCAACCAGTTCAGCTATGTATGTGATGGTGAACTCTTAAGACAACAGGTTTGGGACTGTTGTGCAGACTTTTGATCCAACAAACTTTGTTTGTTGTTCCATGCGGACTAACTTTCTGTCTGCACCAAGGATTTTATTGATTTTCAGGTAAAAAAAACATTTTTATTTTGTGTTTTTTCCACTTTGTTTTATTTTAGTACAAACCAAAAAGCTCTACTCTTGTGGACAACACCTGTCAGTCAGAGTTTCGTTTAAATGTCTTAGTATCATTACTTTCCATCACCAATTATTCCCAAATGCAATAATAATTGAAAAACAAATACAAAATGCCACACAGCACACAGGATGGAATGGTTTCTTTCAAAACACTTATTAACCAAGCCTGAACAGTCTACTTTAATGCCGTTTCAAATAAATTCATAATAAATAATGTCCAACGTCAGATTTGCTTAACTCTGATGGATCGTGAATCATAATCAATAACCAAATAAGAGCAGGCGAGGTGTTCACTTCTGATATTACCTCGGTAATGTCATGTAACTGATATTCTGCGCTGGCACATCTGCTGCGCACTCTGTGGAAATAAAAAATAAACACAGAGGGAATTAAAACAGATCCTTTCCATTCTCTTCTGTGGTTTGGCGATAAAAATCCCTTTATCTCCCAATGTCTTTGAAATGTGACTGGAAATATTTATGCTGCCTATTCCCAACACCACCTAACCGCTCGAAGAGAACATTAGAACTTCTCTATCTTAGTTTATTCATCGCCCAGTCCGAGTCCTTTTATTCTGAAAACTCAGCAAAATGTTTTCTCTTGCTTCATCAGCTGTTGTTGCTACTTTAAATGTGCTGAATAGCTTCCCCCTGGTCTCCCGTCAAGAGTCTCAACAGATCCAACAGGTCCATTCTTTACATTATCTCCTCACATACAGTGCCGCGCAATTAGACGTTTGCCACTTAACATATGCAAAAGTGCCTTACGTCGCCCGGGGTAACCGTGTTCAGAATGACACCTCAAGGAACAGAGTTAACGGGAGGTCTTACACTGCGCTATACAAACCTACACGCAAAAGTTATACTGTTCACTGTATTTCTCCTATTTGAAATCAACGTAAATCTCATCCTTACATTACATTGCTTTACGATATTTAGAATAATAAAAATAACTAGGTTTGGGGTCACTAAGAAATGTCCTTGTTTTTTAAACGATGCCCAATTGGTACCATATGGGGCCCAAAGTGTGACAATATATCCTCCACACCATTGCACGACCACCGCCGGAAGCCTGAACCGTTGACACAAGGCAGGATAGATCCATGCTTTTATTATGTTTACGCCAATTTCTGATCCTACCATCTGAATGCCGCAGCAGAAATCAAGACATAATTTTCCCAATTCTCTCTGGTCCGATTTTGGCTGTCCCTTCGCAAATTGTAGACACAGTTTTGTGTTCTTTGCTGGCAGGAGTGGCACCAGGTGTGGTCTTCTAAACCAATCAATCGATAAAAAATGTATTTTTTATAAAGCCTGATGCCTGGTTAAAAACCTCAGCAGATCATGTTCACCATGTCTACATCCCTAAATGCATTGTGTTACTGCGACATGATTTGCTTATTGGATATTGGTGTTAACCTGCAGTTGATTTACCTCAGAAAAAGGCTGGTGAGTGTTGTAAATAAAAAATCATGAGAAATGGCTTCAAGCTTAACATGCCCACAATTAATTCGCTTTACTGCCTTTGCCATGGCTGCTAATTTGTGTAAATGTTATAGAGTTATAGGGAATAGAGACAAGTGAGTATTCCTTAAGATAAATTGGAATCACGTGAAGTGTCTGTCACATTAGTGTCAGTATAGCATCTGAGCACGTGAAAGGGAATTGGACTTTGGACTTTCAGCCTAGACCACAATACCAATACCACATTTAGAGCTAGCTAGCAACGTTTATTAGTGCTAACGTATGCTTTTCCCTTGCTACTGAATTAGCCCAAACCGGTTTTTATAGCCAGCCAGCGATTATTCTGTCAGGCAGTTGCGTTGCGGAACCACCTTGCATTTAGCCAACAGCTAGAGACACTACACAACCTAATAACACATATGTTTGTTTAAATTCAGAGGCAGTGTGGCAAAAAGCGTTACAGTGGTAGTGGTTTTGGATGCATCTGTTGAAGGCATCCTGAGAGAAAACGGTACAATACGAACCTAGTCTGCGTCTGTGTGACTCCTGCCTGCCTTGCTTTGAATGTGTTGAACGACGTGGGGCAACGGAGTGGGTGTGGCTGCGTGGTGACTTATGCATCGCGTATCCTCTGAAGAAGTCAAGCGACTGTATGATGAGAGGCGAGCTGACTGTAACAAAGGGACGTGAAAGGAATCGCCAGGAGATGTCTGAACTTCTCATGATCACGGATAAACCGGGGGGTGGGGGGGTTGGGGTGCAGTGAAGCATGCGCTACGCTCCAGGGCCATGCCGTTGCTGCTGTGACTCACCTGCTGCAGAATAACCTAGGTCTCTATGACAACGGCTAGTTGGCAGACCCTGACCCCGTCAATGACCTGGCCATGTTCAGGACCTCGGTAAAGGTCAACAGATCAAGGAAAAGGTCCGGCAGAAAATGGAAATGTCATGGTGTTCACACAGTTGTCATGACTCTTGCCAAGTGCTGGAGTAAATGTCCAATGTGAAAAAAGACCATTGTAATTCCATGGAGGTTTAAAGGAATGGTACAGGCAAGCAATGGGAATTGATAAATTGACTGATGGGAATTGGTCTTGAAAACATCAGATCATAGGCAACCTGATATGCTTCACATTGTAATGTGAATTATTACATTAAACTAGACATAGGTCTTGTTGAAATATGTATCATACGCAATCAAAATCGATACATAAAACATTGCTGACCTTCCATGTGTAGCAGACAAATAATTTATTCCAGAAGCTTTGCAACTCCGGAGTGCAGTTAATAAATGATTAGCCTTCATTCAGACTATTGCTTTTACAGACCAACTTTTGGACACAGACCTGGCAATTTGTGCTCAAGCAATAGTCTCTTAAACAAACAAATAAAATCTCCTGAAATAGAGAAAGTCAGAGACTGGATTTTAGAAAGTGATACAGTACTGGACGTAATGACTTCTTGTCTTGACATTTGGGATAATAATGACCTGTAGAGTGTTGCCATACAGTACTGCACGTAGTCACTTCTTGTCTTGACATTTGGGATAATAATGACCTGTAACGTTTTAGCTATGCACACCCAACCGCAGATCCTTTAGAAGCACCTGAGTTGCCCGGATTGAAAATCTATGTGGTCAACCAGTATCATTAGTTACCTTCAAGACAAAAAATAGCAACTATGAGATGCCAGCGAAAGCAGGGAAGGGAGATTATTTTCTGCTCGGGCACATCGGCCATTGGATGAGGAGAATGTGGCGTCGGACATTCGACCAGTGTTCTTTGTAATTTCTTGGGGTCATCCATATGCGTTGGTTGGGAAACACATTAGCACATCCTTACAATGTGCTCAGAAGGACAAAAATCGCATTCAGATTATGGTAATTCTGTGAAGAAATAGGTGTCTTGCCCCTGCAGTTACTTAAACGTAATCCCGCTACCCCTGTCTTAAGTAACATTTAAAATCTAATTGTTCTTCTGTATGGCAGCAGGCGGATGTACTTCCTGTTTGTGTCCACTCAGGTCCCTCCATTTCTTTGTGTAAAATATGTTTTATTAGAAGCAACAAAACAAATAATTGAAAATCAATTTTAAATACTGTGTTACAATTTCGCTGCTACATGAGAATCCAGCACTCAACACAGTTAAAATAAATGTACCTTAAAAGAGGAACTGGTATGATATATTTTACAAACAGTGATATTTGGGTGTATATGGGTGTATTGCTCTAACAGTTGGGATTTAAGACAGCTCTCCTCAATTGATTTCCATGCTTGCCACACTGGCTTGTGTTTGTCAATGTCCTTCAGAAGATGATGACGTCTTTTAGTGACATCAATGGAAGAGAGGGCAGCAATTCTATTACAACAGAAGCCCAGTTCCAGTTAAATTTCCAATTTCATCCAATTTTTGGGAGAACGACCACTGAGAAGCAGTTTCTGGTTGTGGGGGTGGAGGTAGTGGGGGTGCTTGCTGGAGGTGCTGGTGGTAGTAGTGGTAGTGGGGGTGCTGGGGCTGGAGGTGCTGGTGGAGGTGTTGGTAGTGGGGGTGGTGGAGGGTCTGTGGTTGGTAGTGGGGCTGGTGACGGTGGTAAACATATATGCATTTATTCACTCTACACATTTTTGGGGGGCTAAATATAGGTGAAGATATTTATAAAAGTCAACGTGTCCTAAAGATATTTATTAAACGATCAAAAAAACACTGACGCGGTCTAATCCTACACCAAATACAGACCTTATTCAAATGAGACAATTGATCCCCTTCACACATTTACTGTGTAATATTTCAAAGAGCCACAGTCGTGTTATTCCACAAAATTTACCCACAACCAAAATAAATGTCTGCTCCAATTTAGAATAGATATTGACAATTCAAGGATATCCAACCAAACAGCATTAGACTCTGCATCAGGTTTAAGTGGACAAACACAACAAAAGTTTTGCATTTTAAGGATCTCTGTTCCCAACTAAAGCACTGCAGTCCAAAAAAAATGTTTCTGCGTGGGTTTGTGTGCATGTGTGTGTTAGATAGTTTTTGTCTTTGTATTCCTTGTTATTCTTTAATATATAATTTTATATCATTTGGCTTTCTTTCTGTGAGTTGATTTTGTGCATTCTCTTGTGGAGCATGTCCCTCAGCTGTATGTTATATAATCATGTAGACAATTTGAACAATTCCATACAGTACCTTTTCACATAAAGAGGAGAGGCAGTGAATCTCCTGATCCAGCAGTAGAATTTCTAGTTATTTTCTTGCCAAATTGGACCATATTGTTGGAACAAGACCATTTGCCCGAAAAACTATAGCAATTAACTTTTTGAGTCAAAAATACCCACAATACCCAATACACTTTATTTTCACTACAGATGCAGGTTCTCCTCATCTTCATAACAATTTTGGCAATTTTTACATGACCATGACAGCTGTTTTCCCAAAAACAATCTACAATCGATAACACCAAAGAATGCAGTGAACAGTATCTAACAAAACAGTTCCAACTGTCATAACAATAATCCATTGATATTCGCCAGTAATGTGAATACGTTTAAGTGTCCTTCTCTATATGCAAACTAACAGGACCACAGGAGGTTGCTGCTGGCAAATTTTTCTCAATATCAAAATCAGGTGAATTTATTTTGCCCAAAACAGCACATCAACCATGTGAAAATGACACGTCTAATGCGATGCCTGCGTTCCTAAACCCGTTTTGACGACATCAATCGCTCCAACGCTGCTGCGGCAGCCCTGCTGCCAAAATGTTCACTTTTGGTTTCATTTACGGAAAATAACAAGAGATTAAACCCCGGGAGGTGTCGTAAGCCTTATGTTTCTGTATCACAGCCTGTCTATGTAGCGTAGCCTTGTCGTTTCTCACTGGAGATGTGAACACACACAGGCACACACGCGAGAACCTAACCATTGTGGCTCCTGCCAAATTGCACAGAGCGCTGTGTTATTAGGATGGTGGATGGAGCTGGTTGAGTCTTGGTGGGCTGAAGACTGACTTAACTGGTCATTAACGAGGAACAAAAGGACACTGTGAATCTAAGTACTGGTGTGTGCTGTGATGATCTGCTGCCCGGGAACACTTTGTTTTAAGGGCTTTCATCTGCGCTCTTACACTCTATGAAATCCCAATGTTTGCATTTGGTTTGTAAATGGTGTGAACATCCATGGCTAACTGAAGAACAAAATGACAAGTAACAAATAAGCTATTACATCGCCCTCTGCCTCGAGCGAGG
>CM055728.1:25262640-25289624 GCA_029465975.1 Dallia pectoralis | reverse complement strand
TGAAGACGCTGGCTCATACAGTTAAGCCGGTTACGTTTAATCAATGGTGTATTCTATTAAACAGGTTGTATTGGAAGGTCTTCTCAGGGCTGCTGGAACACAGACGTTTGAAAGGGAATGAGGAAGAAATCAAATAAAATGCATACATATATGTAAGCAGGGTTCATCAGACCGGACAAGCTTCTTCCACTGCGAATTCAGTTAGTCCTGTTTTTTCTTTTACGTCTAGTGCACGCGTACGCCGTTTACCTTGGGAGTGTGATGGGAATACGACAAGACGACTTGCCCCGCGGAGGGAGTGTGATGCTCTGGGTGTGGGCTTTATAGCGGACGTCAGTTTGTCACGTGCCACCTACCTGAACGTTGCTGCAGACCAGGTACACCCCTTCATCACGATGGTATTCCCAGATGGCTGTGGCCTCGTTCAGCAGGATAATGCACCCTGCCACACTGCACACATGGATCGGGAATGGTATGAAGGACATGATGAATGATTCAAGGTGTTGCCCTGGCTTGCAAATTCTCCAGGTCTCGATCCATTGAGCATCTGTGGGATGTGTTGGACCAACAGCTCCACCTCGCAACTAACCGGACTTAATGGATCTGCTGCTAATGTCTTGGTGCCAGATACCAGAGATCTCTTCCGGGGGGTCTTCTAAAGTCTGTGCCTCTGCAGTAAAACCAACAGCGTATGGCAGTATGCCTGTTTATAATATACTACATTTGATATCATTTAATATATAACGTTACATTTATTACATTTTATATCACATACATTTCATATCACTGATGGTCAGTCTTTCTCTTTTTTTGTCTGTTTTGTATATGAGTTTGAGTGTTATGAGTGCAGGAATTTTCTTTCATTTCTTCAGAAAGACCCTTCGGCTCTGTTGCTAAAACGGTGGCAGGGATAACGTTGTGTCATTGTCCGACCGGTGATTGGCCTGACTGTCAATCAGCGATCCAGAAGCTCTGATGAGAACTGCCAGGCTGCAGGGCAGGCCGGACTGTCACATCCACATGTCTATTTTTCTCTCGAGTGCATAAGCAACACACAGCGCCGTCACACTGGGCACTCACCGTGCTAACTGAGTGTTGGCCGCGGTGGTACGAATGACGCCTCTATGTCCCCATGGTCATAGTCTCATGACGTTTACTTATTAAATCCTATTCATTTCCTTCCGCGGTGAAACTTTTACTCTGGTGCACTGCACCAACACAGCTCGGTAGAAGAGCCACGTTCCCGAACTCATTGGACATACGGCCCGGCAGTTCATTGGATTGGTGTTTATGCAGTGAGCGTCTCTTTTGGCCAATCGCAGCTTTGCTGTTCTCACATCTCATTCCCCAAACACTTATCATGTAATGAAACAGTGTTCAGATGAGCAATCTCTCAAATTGTCTTATAACTGGTGTCTGCGTGTATGTCCAGTTTTCACTTAGGGGTGTATACACTCTTTGCTGCCAGCGGATTAGACATTAATGGTTGGGTTATTTTAAGGAAACCGCAAATGTGCACTGTTATTCAAGCTGTACACTCACTACTTTACATTGTAGCAAAGTGTCATTTCTTCAGTGTTGTCACATGAAAAGCTATAATCAAATATTTACAAAAATATGAGGGGTGTACTCTCCTAACAGCAGCCTAATCGCGTAATAATTCACAAGTTAAATGCATTGCTCCATCAAGCAACTTCCAGTGGTTGGCTCACAACCTTATGGTTTGGGGCAACAGGTGTTTTATGATTGACCCTCCAGTAATAACCAGGTGAAGAAGGCTAGATCAGCCGGAGTAGATGGCGAAAGTAATTGACTCCATTGAAGAGGCGCAGACAGTTATAATTTGTTGTCCGCCCGAGTGAATCCAATCCTCATTGAAACAAGAAAGGACTAAAGGATCTGAGAGTGGGTGCAACCAGGATTGGAAACACCTGCCTGACAACTCAAGTTGAAATCTTCCAGTTCATGTTTTTTCGTTTATTTCTGTCTGGCACTGCATCGGCTTACGACCAATCATAGTCACCAACCAATCAGAGCGTCACGGGCGACGACGTGTGTGTTTTGGTTCTGGGTCAACCCACGGGTTTCATGGGACCGCTCTGAATGTTTGGATGGTTTCTGCGATCTATAAATCGTGCAGAGTGGGAGTTCGGGTGGCCAGGCAAGACGAAAACATGCCGAGATTAGCACCCAATTATCTCGGCAACAATCAGAAGACCTCCCTCATTACAAATGGACGTGTCTCCGTCTCGACTCGATTATACCGTATAAGGGAACACAGCTTCAAAATTATTTCGCGTGCACTCTAGAGAGGCATGGAAAACACTTTTTCTACATCTCGTTTGTCATTAAGTTGATTAAATTAGAGTCGATTAAAGTCAGTAAGAATGTTATTGCGGCTCAGGGTCAGAAAGTTCATGAATAATTTCAATATGACTGTGCACACATGTCAAGGCAATTAAAACTAGTTTGCATCAGTTACATTGCACCAGTCCCGAAGGGACAGGCTGTAGATTCATGGGAATTAATGAATTCATCCAAAATATATCTTACGGGGTCCAACTTAACCATCAGAAAATCTGATCTGAAGGAAATTCCGCTATGTTCTCACTCACGAGCTTAAGAAAAGATCTCCAAGAAAAAGTAGATATTACGTTATAAGGAATGCTGACACTGCGAATCACTGGCCCCCATGTTTATGCCTTAATTTCACTTTTTAATAAATAACATTCAGCGATAGAGCATCTTAATGTACACAGGCAGTTGCACGTTTCTGTAGATGTTTATAGGCAAACGTGCAGCCAAAACGTGCACTCAAAAGGCAAGTGAGGCACAGGTCCATAGTAAAACAATTCCAAAACAGACAGCGAATATGTTAGGATAGATCACATGTCTCCCGAACACAGTGACTCTCTACCGCAGTAAAGTCTCGTCCTCCTCTCCCCTACTCCTGAGTCCTACTAAACACTAAGCACAGGCAATCACGTTTCGGAGGAGGCAGAGTAGAGAGAGGAGTAGAGACAGGAGCAGTAAGGAGCGTTCGACTCTAGGGGATTATCTTCGCCCGGGGAGGGAGTGATACCTGATGGGAGTAAAACCTGAGGGGAGTGATACCTGATGGGAGTAAAACCTGAGGGGAGGTGCAGCCGACCTGAGAAAAACAAGCAGCCCACTGGTCTTAATGAGGGGCTTTTTATTATTACATACACACGCACACGCGTGCGCACGCACGCACGCACGCACGCACGCACGCACGCACGCACACACACACACACACACACACACACACACACACACACACACACACACACACACACACACACACACACACACACACACACACACACACACACACACACACACACACACACATAGGCAGATGTTTTAGTGTGGAAGGCTGGGAGGAGGCTGGTTAATGGGGACTGGGAACTAGTGACATGCATTAATATCCACACTGACCAATGGATTGACCTGTTGTGCTTCCTTGGGGTTAGAAACAAGCTTTAGTATTCTCACATATTGAGTCTTTGCGGAGTACTCTATGATCTGTTGCTGTTCATTAGTTGGGGGGGGCGCTGGAACAGGGAACGATAGAAGAGCGGGGATGAACAGAAACAAAAGAAACAGAGGCTCTAGCCTACAGATTTTGTTTGCCAGAGCTTAAGAGTAAATGTGATGCAATAATTATATTCTCTTCAATACCTGGGGGGCGTACGTGATTCATAAAGCCCCTGCAACCGAGCCATAAAGACACAGACACACAGTTCACAAACCATACACACGCGCACACACACGCGCGCGCACACACACGCACAACTTGACCCAGATCAGACAAACTCACAATCATACATGCACATATACAGCGATATCCACCTACTGAGACAGCTTACTTGAGGGAGATAGCATAAGACGGAATCGGCTGTACGAACCGGGGAGACGAGTCCAACTCATCATCTCTCGGCGCTGAGAGGCTGTGCCCGTGTGGGTGCAGTTGTGCCACATGCGCTACGATCGGCGCGTCTCCTCGGATGAGCATGTTGCTGAGACACAGCGCTGAGAGAGAGGGAGAGAGAGGGAGACTGCAGCTGGGAGCATGAGTCCTGATGGAGTGGAGTATGACATGCTCTGTCAGAGGGCTGTGACCCTGATTGTTGACCTCTGCCTACACAACAACCAGCTACTGGACCAGGACACCTGCCAGGAGTTCCTGTTCCAGCTGTCCAACCAGAACTCGGACCACAAGGAACCAGGTAAGGGAATTTTTTTTGGGATGTTGATGGAGCACAATGCATTGTCATGTCACAGTGTCTGCAGTCCAGAACGGACCATGTTAATTTTTCACTTTAACTCGGTGACTTAGGTAATTAGTTTTTCCATCTGCCGTCTCTTTTTGTTTCTCGAAAAAGTTAACTCCAGTTTCTGACATTTCTGCTGAATTTGCTCTCCATGGCTAAATAACTTTTGTGTACCGTTCAAAATATCGTGACATGAAGATACGTTGATAGATGCCACCTGGTACACATCAGACACAGTGTTCCAGAATATGATACAATACTACGTATGACACACTGCATTTCTTGTGTTATCCTCACATGTTAGCTAGGATGCTTGCATGCGGGTTGCATTAGGCCTTGTACATATCTAATGAGTTTTTGTTTCCCAATGGCAGAGCAGCCACAAAGCAACATCGTGGTGACTTTTTTCTTTGTCTGGGTTAGCTCAGCAGCCATAACACTAATAAATGAGCGTTTAGCTGACTAACGTACGCTGATGATGTCCTAATCTTTCAACCTTACCATTAACACTGTAACAGATAGGAACACACCCCTCCCTGCAACCGAAACTAATAATGTTAACCGTTATCATAACCAGGTAGGGTTAATTGGGAACAAATTCTCATTTGCAATGGAGACCTCGGGAGAAGCTGGGGATTGAACCCAGGACATCATACATACAAAGCATGGACCACTGAGCAAACAACTCCCCCAAATTGCAAAACTTAATTAAAGGACTCATGGGGAAGGGACAATTTAGCTCAGTTAAAATAACACTTAGTGCTAATAGCTTAGTGCAAATAGTAGGGCAAGTAGTGTGTAAATGGAATGCTATTTGAGAATTGTGAATATCCCATGGAAACACTTTAGAGGGAAGGTTACTATTTAGGGACCTAAATCTTTATTTTTAATTAAAATACAATAAGTAAAACATTAAACATTGGAGCATTGTTCATGTATATGATATGAGCGCAGGTACGTTTGTTATTTTCTCTGTTTAAAGTACGGTGTGATCCGTTTCTCTCGATCCACTACACTTTAATTTGTGCCTGGAGACTGTCATGTTGGTCTTTAAATAAAGACGCTGCTGTTTATCGAAACCTCTGCGCTTGTGTCCTAATCCTGCTACCTGCCGAGAGCTCGATCGTTACAGTATGGTTATTCTCTTTCACTAGTATCCACATCTGGACAAGTGGAAACATCATTCATATGTAAAGTCCCTTCCACAAAGAAACTAGCTAACGTGAGCTAGCACAATTAGCAAGTTCATGTATAAATTCCAAACATTATCGTTATAGTCAAACATTATAGTCTTGGAGGCCTTTTGTGAAAACATATGCTGTAGTGGTTGCTATTAAAGATTATAACGGACACTAAATGTCATGATGTAATTCGCCCTCAGCCGAGTTATAAATCTTTGTGTCCTGTCAACCCCAAAATGGAACCAGTTTCCTCCTGAAAGTTGGACAGGCGAATCTCATTTGGGGCTTTTATGGCTCAAAAGGTGTATCTGCGCAAATGGCATGAGCTGTTGTTAGAGCCAGTACCTGATAACATTTCATAGTGAAATGTGGAGATGCTGTGATGAAGAATCAGACCGTGACCACAACACCAAGCTCCTGGCACTGATGGACAGATGCTGACAGGTCAACATAGGACAAGGCATAAGTAAGCTCCAGTTGAACCTGATAACCTTTCACCGTTTCACCTGCTCCTCGCTGTCTTCTCTTCCTCAATCATCTGTGAAATCACGTTACCTTCAATCAGATGTCGAGCTTCTAACTCTAGCCTCAGGACATTATTGCCACCATCTCATTACCTAGTCATACATCGTCCTCCGCCATGTTCCATCTCTGCGGATAACTTCATCAGCCACTCTGTACTGAAAATAGACCCACGTCCGTAGATTATTCATTGAGCCCAGTGAGGCCACTGATCCGACACACAGAGCAGGTCCACTCATTAACCTTGTGTTATTCCCATCTGTCCAGATGATATCCAACAGCTACTAATGTCCGGTTCCCCAAAAACTCAGAAACAGCAATCATCATTACTGTCAGTGTCCTGAATCCATCATCGGCCTCGTCCTAGCTGTGTGGGGAGACGCGTATGGCCGACGATACGAAGTAGCGAGTACAGTATTGTTCACTTTTCCTGACTCAATGTTTTCCTGACCCAATGTTGCGCTGTGCAGCTCAGTCTCCAACATCAAACGACACAGAGTTGTCTCCTTTGTTTTCCAACCAGCAATTCCCTCTGATCGTACTAGAAACATTGCACAGGCCTGGTTTGGGTGTGTGGTGTTCACTGGGAGGTTTTGAGCGCATACCCGGTGTTTGCCGTGTGCTTGGACTGCACACATTTAATCTCATGGAAGAAATATGACAACATGAGCTATCGTTCCTGGTCGGCTGCGTTTATTTACGATTTCATCGGAAACATCTCCCGCATTCTTCCTGAATTTCTGAATTTAATACAGAATAACATTGGACACGTTTGTTGTAGGCTCATGTCTATCAGCTGTGATTGTGGTCGAGATATAATGGAGAACTTGTTCTGGTTCTGTTGGCTATAGAGACATACAGTTTAAATATAGTTTACGTTGAGGTCAATAACTGATAAATGAGTGATTAGCCTATTTAACTGGGAGTGGTAGGGGTTATAGTTTGTCTGTTGATTTTAGGTTGGAGTACTGGCAATACTGAAAATCCTGAGTGGTTTCTTTCTTCGAAATAAGGCACCTTTCACCCCGTTAAGTATGCACTTGGAAAAATGCCAACCGTTGAATGTATCTGTGGTGTGAAGGCTTTCAACTAAAATGCACTGTCATTGTGGTTTACCAGACTGCCATCCGCTTCAGCACCAATACTTAAATGGTGTGACTTTCACTCATGGTTAACTGGCCTTCACTTCATACAAGACGACAGAGTCGCTGATACCAACTTCTTTGCATATTTCCCTTTAACATCTGTTATTTTCACAGTAACTTGTGCTCTGGCAGTTATGTCACAGTGGTCACTTTCAAACTCACAGCTTCTCATTAATTCGTTTTCTTCTACAAATGACTGAAACGAATGACGCCTTTACTTGACACATTCATCACAACTCACTCCGTCAAAAAACAAGCTATCCAAGCTGCTACGTGAACAAAGTGCTCGCTGAGTAATGATGCCTATCTTATGATGTCTTCTCCCAATGTATACCAAGTATACAATATACATGGATGAGTCTACATTATCACCACTCACAGGCGATGAACATATCGTTGATCATAAACAAGGGCACATGTCAAGGTCTGGGTAGATTAGATGGTTAGCGAACAATCAGTTCTCCTAGTCAACGTGCTGATGCAGGAGAAATGGGCAGAAGTAAAAGACCTGAGCAACTTTGAAAAGTGCCAATGGCCGGAAAAACTGTCATTAACCGTTAAGCTTCTGTCTCACTCACTCGCTCGATAAAAGTTGAGATATCGGGTCCAGACCACAATCGTTTTTGTGCTGTTTATATACAGCACTGTGTCACCTAAGATTGAGTTCTTTAGCTGGATTTAATGTAAGATGGGTTTATTCGGTTGGAAAACTACAGTACAGTAATTATCGTTTATTTTATTGTCCAAAAAGTAAATTATATCTTGTGAGATTCTGACGTTATCTGAAGAATAATTACATTTAGCCGGACACACAAGGGTTACCAACACACACATGGCAGCTCCCAGAACCCGGGTTTAAAGCAGTAATCACATTTCATTAGACCGTGTGTTCATATTATGTCTGGGTGATTTTGCTTTTTTAATTTGAATCCAAAAGATGCCTCCCTCCACAGGTCAATGCCTCATTCACTGGATCTTAAGCATCCAATCTCTAGACCTGAGAGGTGTCTCCTTTTAGACTTGAGAGGTTTCTCATTCTAGATTTGATAGGTGTTTTCTTCTAGACCTGAGAGGTGTCTCCTTCTAGACTTGATAGATTTTTTGTTCTAGACCTGATAGGTGTCTCAGACTTGAGAGGTGTCTCCTAGACCTGATAGGTGTCTTCTATACCTGAGAGGTGTCTCCTTCTAGACCTGATTGGTGTCTCCTAGACCTGATTGGTGTCTCCTAGACCTGATTGGTGTCTTCTATACCTGAGAGGTGTCTCTTAGACCTGAGAGGTGTCTCCTAGACCTGAGAGGTGTCTCCTTCTAGACCTGAGAGGTTTCTCCTAGACCTGATAGGTGTCTCCTAGACCTGAGAGGTTTCTCCTAGACCTGATTGGTGTCTCCTAGACCTGATAGGTGTCTCCTAGACATGAGAGGTGTCTCCTAGACCTGAGAGGTGTCTCCTAGACCTGAGAGGTGTCTCCTAGACCAGAGAGGTGTCTCCTAGACCTGAGAGGTGCATCTGGTCTCCCATCTGGGGGACAACCAATCCCGATTCTGTTTCACTCCACAGGTTTGCGGCCGTGGGATGGTTGGTGATGTGCTGTTAGTAATACACACCTTCGGGAGGAGGGCGTATTCCCCCGGTCCACGGTTAAGCTCGCAGGTCGCCGACCAATCACGAGAAATCCCTAGAGCATGACAAGACAAGGCATCCCTATCCGAGATCTAGCGGTCTGCTCCTGGTGGCACAGAGCAGAACCCCAGGGCACCAGCAGTACAGCGTGACCAAGATTCAAACACCCTAGACATCAGACATGTGTCTTAGACCTTGGTTCCATCACTTTTTTTATGCTTGCTCATTTACTGTCTTTCTATGTTTTGTAATTTATTAAGACTTAATAGAACAATTTATCGAAAAAACTACCACCAATACAGCCATTTGACACAACAGTTATACACTGTTTTAATATCAATTTAATATCCATGTATTTGACCTGATTATAGTATGTTCGTATTCATGCCATACCATACAAATGTTTATATCAACACAATAACACGTAAATCCAGGGTGTTCAATAAGGACATTCTCCAGACATATATACATAAGAAAACATTGTGATACGATGACTGAGGAACCAAGCAGAGATTTCTGACTATGAGGAGGTACATAAGAAATGTCATACCGCGATGTTTCTGCTAGAATGGATCACTGTGTCAGAGGGTACGTGTCGCACCATTCTAGACAAAATCCTTTGTCACTTTGCGTTACCCTCAGCCCGGGAATAAAATGTACTTCACTGTGCCGCGGGTATCCGTCGCTAAGCTGTGAGGGCATTAAATGCCATTACATGTTATACGCGCATCCATTTAAATGTATTCTGACACATGAAGGCAAAAAGCAAGATGCCTCGCTATCTTAGTGATGGGAATCGGGAGTTGCATGGAGATGAGATGTGGGCGAACTTAGTTCAGGGCCCAACTTTGACTGCTACCGCGGACTGTTTTGTGCGACTGCTGGGGATACAGTTTATTGCCCAGGCATGTGCCTTTACCACATCTCCTCACCTACCGGGATGCAGAGAAATGGCCAGTTTATCCACTGTGTGGGGCTGCAGGTAGCTTGCTTTTTTCTGTACTGCTGTTGAATGGTACACCCTGACGGAAATAGCCCAAGAACCGGTTTACCTGAGACATTCAGTTGGTATAAAGGCAAGTTTATTTTTCCCTTACATAAGATGCATTCAAGAAAACACCGAGAAGACTTTTCCATTAGAGATGATGTTGCATGTGGCCTCTGGATCTGTAATAATACGGTACGACCACGTTACAGTTCCAATGTATCGACCGTATTTGACAGTGACACAGGGACTGACAGTGTTCAGCGGAAGAAAAATGCCAGTGGGTGGTTGTAAACACATTTGACCCGTCAGGGGGTCGCCGACTGGACAAAAACAAGTGACATTGGTCGAATCCATGTGGAAACTGTTGGGCCTTCGTTGTGTTGCGTCACGATGAGCCACACAGCCAACAGGATGTTGTGTTCAATGGTTGACCGGTATGGACAGTGCTGCTCCTCCGTTGTCTATAACGGAAGAGTGAGCATGTCTCTGCTGGGGTGACATGAATGTTGACAAATCTGAAGAGGGCTGTGAGACCTCGCGAAAGGTCCAACATTAGTTAGATTCTGACCCCTCATGCGTGCAGACACTTGCTGTGACGACCTCCACCGGCCAGCGGGCCGAGGGGCAAACCAGTGACCCGATGAGTTCAGATGTCTTGGTTGGCATTGCTGTGTTGTTAAGAGGACTATGTAGAGTATAATCTTATCATCGGATAACAAGCTCCTTGAATGGGGCCCTGCGCACTCGGCAGCCTGGTGAAGGTGGCCATTTTCTCTCTAGGACCTTTCCCACTCGTACATGGATCTGTACGTTTATTCGGCCCGTCGCTCTCAACAGGTTACATGCAGCTCTCAGAGCACTCATCCGAAGGTCACCCCTGTTAGATAGTTGTTCTCCTGGAGACAGTGTTGGATGCCTTAATACCGGTGTGTTTGGAAGACGTGGTGTGATGGCGTTGTACACTGCAGGTCTCTGTGGTCGCACATCTGCTTAGCGCACTGTCGCCTCCCGGCACGGAAACACCAGCCTCTCCCTCCGCGTGAACGTTTGGTTGGGACATTGCAATTTGTGGAATCAATGGATGAGTCGGAAAACAGAAACAGAACATGACTCCAAGGATATTGGTTTGATATCCCTACAAGACCCCGGAATGGGAAAAAAACTAGATCGTATATTCAAACAAATGACATTGCGTAATACATCCTGGGAGCGTCGCAGGACATATTTCTTTACATAGCGCCTTTATCTAACCCCCTAGAGCCGATAGTTACATCGGGAACGACCCTTTTATCTAGAACACTCCACGTGGAAGGCGTTCAAGTCTGTATCTTCTGAGGCTGTTTTCTCTCTGAGGTAGACTAGGGTATTATGCTTGTCAGTCAACGGGTTCCTTCACCTGCTTTATCGGGGATGGGGAGTCAAACTGTGAGCCTCACATGTACCCACGCTTATCTCTGATTGGCTGGTGCTCGCGCCCCCTACAGGGCTGCATCTGCGACTACAGCTCAGGGCTGCAGCACACCTTGTTATGGTTTTTCACCTCATCCAATGAAAGTATTATACAATGAACACATATTTTGTGTGCAACTTTCTGCTTCTGCCATCTGCCTTCAGGTTTTGAAGTCAATTTCCACTTTGTGTTAAAGGTAGAACAAAATGGCTTTGGGAACAAAAAAATTGACAATTTTTCCCATTATCAAAAGTCAGACACAGAGACACGCGAATACGCATACACACATACGAACAAACACACAAACACACAAACACATGCACACATATCTATTTAGGGCTCATTACAAACACAGCTTCAGATGGGTGAGCTTGATGTGCGTATTTAAACACATCATCATCATCATACAGAATCTCACAGAACTCTCTCATTGTCAAGTTTTATCAAGCAAGACCTGGCTGGTGCATGGAAACGGACATTAGCGTCACCTGGGTTACCTCTGATATGGTGCCCTATTGTCCATGTAGTGCACTACTTTTGACTAGAACCTACAGGATGTTGGTGGACGCTAGTGGAATACATAGTCAACAGGGTGCCATTTAGAACGCAGGCTAGATAATTTATTTAGCACTTGCTGGGCTGGTTCCTCCACAGTCAGTTATTTACAGGGCATGAAAGAGTGACGCATTGCAGGTGAAATCAAAACAACAGAACAAGAACATCAAAATTAACCAGTAGGCTGTCGAGATTACTGCAGAGCTTAGGCCAAAGTCCCCATAATTATTTATTTTACACAGAATCTTCGCTCTCATAGACATTAATTCACAGTGAGTACACAGAAATTTCCCGTCCTAGAACTTGGCGAATGAGTTTATTCGGACATGAACATTACCGATCGGTAAAGTACCTCAAAACATTACGGGAGAGGATTTGAGAGCAAACACACTTCAACCCTAGATCTCTTTCGGACTACTTTATGCACACTAATGTGTATTCCAAATGATTTACAGTAGCTGTAATCCCTTGTGTAGCCCTGATACTACACAACCAGCGTTTTCATGCCTGAGACTGGCTGATAAAGCCGTAGGTTACATTTCAACTGATCTCATCTCGCAGTGTGTCAACCCGGCTGGGTGAAAAGGTGGCTGAAATAATGGCTCACCAAGTGGAACATATGTTTAATTAAAATGTGCTAAAGATAAAATGTAAACGAGCCGTCTGCAGTGGCGATCAGCCGTTCTGTCGAGCAGCATATTCATTTGAACTCATCAGCTTTTTCCGTGTTCTTTTATTTTTCTCTGTTCCTCCCTTTTCTTCATCGATTTTCTGAGATGCCCCCCCGAGGTCACAGTTCGTTTCCCGAGGGCACTTCAGGGGCGTCGCCTTCCCGTACTACCACGTAGAGCTGTTTCCCATCATTCACTGTTGTATGAATAAATGCCCAGTCTGGGCATCAGCAGCCGGCCCAATAGAGCACAGAAGCGGGTGCAGAACCAAAACGCCATATACTTTACGTTGCAGTTTTACAGTACATTGCTTTATCGCTCTTAGAGTCGCAGAGAACAGTTGGTTTTCTCCCTCAATAGATAATGCTATGAATAATGTATGTTGCTGCTGTGGCGCCCATGCAGGCCTGAGCGCTGGGCAAGCCCTCCTCCGGGGGTTATTGGAAAGCAGCGTCGGCTGATGGATTCTAGTATTAAGGCTCAGTTGATGCCAGGAGGTGAGTGCCCTCGACGACACAACCTAAGAGGAACAGTAAATCCCAACTCGGAAGGAGACGCAGAAAATCATAGAGCGTTTTCCTTCTGGACTTCTGGAATCTATGCAGTGATCTTCTCCACAGAATGTGAACTGAAGCGTGTGCATGTCTTGTGAGGCCCTCGAACTATGACTGAGCCGCCTATAGGAAATACATGCATTTCTGTTGTATTTCTTTTTCAACCCTAACATTGAATAATTACATGGCATGGTAGGATTTAACGTACGCCCGTGGCTTCTGCAGATGAATTGCATCATGCCCTATTTTTCTCATTAACTAGTTACATCCGTGCTTTAAAACAAACAAATTCATCGAGATATTTAGATTAGACGCCTCCTTCTCGGGCTGTGCATCAGAGAGATAGGTTGGAATGTGCCATTTGTCTCTCATGGACACACAGGGTGGATCTCAAACTGTGCCCTATTCCCTCCATAGAGCTCCGGGACTGAAAACAGCGTACACTACGAGGAAATAGTGTTCCAACTGGGCCGTGCTCAGACATTCTGTTTGGTTCCGCCGTTACCCGGAACTGTCATGCTGAAAGCAGCTGGGGGCTTGTGGGGGGTTGGGGGAGGGGGCTGGTGGGGGGTGGGTTGGGGGGTACAAACCTTCACTCTCAGACGTGGCCCCAGACTTCATCAAGCACACGGATGTGCCGCCAGATTACACGCAATTTCCAACTGACCGCGATCCGGACGTCGACACCAACTTTAGAGAGATGTGGAGATCTGCATGCAGTTCAGTACAGCCCGCTGGGTTAACGGCATGACAGCATAATGACGGAGAGGTTAACATTTTCAAACGAAATCGTGTGCCGTCCTGTATGCTACATGCATAATTGGTTCCAAAACACCACTGCCAAAGGTAGATAGTATTACATGCTACTTTATCATGACGGAAAGCCTCTGTCCACCTTTTCAGTTATCCTGCAGAGAGCAATTTTATTACAGAAGCCTGGAATTTCAAGGGAAATCTTACAGCAGATTATGTCTGTCATTATTTAATTAATTTATCAAATTGTCATTAATTGATTACAATTTATATTATCATATCTCAAAACGGATGTTCTTAGACTAAGTTTGGCAGGACCTGAGGTACTTAATGCATACAGGATATCTGCCACTATTGGCCCTTTTATGGGTACACATTTCATCATTCAATTTCCTGGAATACTTTCTTGGTTCCTATTCTGTGTTTTTACTCACAGTCCCGTTAACAGGCCCTGAGGAAATGTTTCCCTGTATGTAAGGACAACAGAGTAGACGAGTACACATAGAAATTGAATAACAACCTCATGAAATACGTCAAGCCGGCATATGAGGTCAGTGGGTGAGCAGTTGGGCGTGTGTGTGCTCGTGTGTGCTCGTGTGTGAGTGCTCGTGTGTGTGTGTGTGTGTCCGTGCGTGCGTGTGTGTGTGCAAAAATGTGTATTTGTCTGTTGATCATCAAGAGCCTTTTGACAGGAATAGTGTTACATAAAAGCTAATAACAAATTTACACATCTGTCTCACTCACACCGGGGCAGAGGGTAGGGAGGACTTGATCTTTGTTTTGAGGTTTTCTTCCTTGATACTATTCGAGCTCGGTGCTAACAGACCACAGCCTGAGGTGTTGTTTCCCAAGCTGATGGGAATTGATGAATTGACCTTCTAGTTGGACCAACTGTGGAAAAACCTCTCCAAGGTATACTGAGAACAGAGGGAAACGACTCAGATGTGATTGATGCATTGTCGACGTACACTCACCTACATTACATTACGGTGGTCACATGGCCACTGAAGAGTTGACAAGAATACAAAAAAGGCACTCTTGACAAGGTATTGGATATAGCAGGGTTCGCCAAATAGTGCCAAAGACCTCCTCACAAAAACTACAGTATGTATACACAGAAAGAGAGAGATTGAGAGAGAGAGTCTTATGTCGTTGGACATGTAAATGCAGATCTTGGGTTGTATTAACTTCATAGAATATCGCAGGTTTGTCGGCCACAAATCCATGATGCCAATCTCCCGCTCCACCACCTCCTAAAGGTGCTCAGTTGGATTGAGATCTGGAGACTGTAGAGGTCATTTGAGTACAGTCAACTCTTTGTTGTGTTTAAGAAACCAGTTTGAGATCATGTGAGCTTTGTGACAAAGAGTGACATATTGTTGGAAGCAGCAATTAGATGATGGGAACACTGTGGTCAATAAGCGATGGACATGGTCAGAAACAATACTCGGGTGTTTAAACAAAATGCTCAATTGGTACAAGGGCCCCGAGGTGTGCCGAGAAACAGTCCCCCATGCAATTATACCACCACCTGCAACCTGAATCGTTGACACAAGACAGGATGGATCCATGTTTTCATGTAGTTCACGGCAAATTCTGACCCCACCATGGAAAAGTTCAAGGTTCCACGTGTTGTGCATTCAGAGAGGCTTCTCTGGACACTGTGGTGGTAATGAGTGGTCATTTCACTTGCTGATGCCCATTGTCAGCTCTAACCAGTCTGGCCATTCTTCTCTGACCTCTGCTATCAAAAAGGATTTTTTGCCCAGAGAACCGCGGCTTACTGGATATTTTCTTTTCTTCGGGCAATTCTCTGTAAAGCCTAAATGGGGATTGTGTGGGAAAATCCCGGTAGATCAGCGCTTTATGAAACACTCAAACCAGCCGGCCTGGCACCAACAACCAGGCCACGATCAAAGTCACATAAATCACCTTTCCTTCTCAATCTACGTGCCTAAATACATTGGGTTGCTGCCACGTGATTGGCTGATTCAATATTTGCATAAACAAGCAGCTGAAAGAGTGTACCAGATATAGTTGCCGGTTTGGTGACTGTACTCTATAACTGCATTCACAGCCTCCAAGGAGATGTAAAATGACCAGCCAAATCAATTTACAAGCAGGCTATAGTGACCTGGGGTCAAATCAGAAAATTCCTTCATGCTTATTTATCACAGATGTTCGTCTTTGGGCAGATAAATCACTTGCCAATCTGGCAATGAGGCGTGTAATTAAAAACATGCGTCTATAAGATGCCGGAGATGCTACGCTCCATTATATTCAGAACATATTCGATCAGGCTGTTACTATCTGCACATATGAGAAATGGACACTTCTGTCAGCTTAGTTCAAAGACATTATGAGAGAACATGCATGCTAGATAACTTTTGCAAGGCCTAATATAAGTGTTGAATTTATGGTTCTCAGAATGTTTCTACACAGTAAGCCTGCGGTCTACAAACAAACACTATTCTAACATTTCTCATAGACGAGGAGCAGAATACTGAAATTGTCAGCTGATAATGTGAGAAAATGTGTGACTTCATATGTTCACATCATCTAGCAAATGCCAATAGTGTGCCATATTTTATCAAAGTCAGAAGAACTTTTTGTTTTAAACAATTAAGGATTAAAATAACTGTAAACACTGTTGTTTAAAAAAAATCTGAATTTACAGAATTGAGAGATGTGCACAGTATGTTTGCATGGTTTGTCTTTATGATAGTGCTTTTAAAAGTGACACTTTATGAAGATAAACGCGCTTAGAGAAAAAATCTCGTCCATCAGAACAATCGGCCACAACAAAACAATTATGTGCAGTATACCTTTTAGTGTTCACACAGCAACGAAAATGCCTGTGGTTTTTTCTCCGTCTAGCCAGGACGGCGGTAACCTTGGCCAGTATGCTAAATGTTAGGGATGCCTGGTGCTTTCAGAAGACATAGTAATGAAAGTGGTGTCGTCATGGGAGCACAATGGTGGAAGCACACGTATAAATAACAGCTGTGTATCCATCCGCCTGTTTATTTGACAGCAACTCTAGTCCCCCCCAAGAGATGTGCGGAAATCAATCTGGCACTAGAAAGAAAACAGCAACTAGATAAGGATTTTGGAATATTCCGTTATTTTTCTTCTAGTCTAAATAAACATTTAACATTTTTGTATTTATTAGCAAGGGCAACTAAGAATTAGTACAACGAGGCAATTGTTTCTAGCTCAGACAGAATTAAATGACACATAATATATATATTTTTCACACATTACTTATTCTCTGACAAAGATACAGTGTCCATTTCAGTTGGACCTCGTTGCCATTCAAATGACACATTACCTTCACCTGTGAACAACACAAAATTAATTACAGATTTGTTTGTCACATAACACATGCTGGGTAAGATGTATGCTACGGAATATTTCAAGGGCATTACAGTTTTTGCACCATAAATTTGAATGGAAAAGTTTTCGACCAAGACTGATGTGATCTGTGTGTTAATATTCAGAGATAAATTTTAGTTAGACATTGTTGCTCTTCATTTCCTGATTGGAAATTGTAATAGAAAATACAACCACCGATAAAGTGAACTTCTCATCTGGTCGTTCATTTTCTAATCTCACATCTCTATCACCTTTATCCTGAACACTTCATCTGGTCTTTAATTCTCTAATCTCACATCTCTATCACCTTTACCCTGAACTCCTCATCTGGTATTTCATTCTCTAATCTCACATCTCTATCACCTTTACCCTGAACTCCTCATTTGGCCGTTCAATCTCTAATCTTAGAGACATCTCAGCCATCTCCAGTCCATTTACCACCTCAGGTACGTCCTCGATCTTCTTGTTTGTTTTCCCAAAGTAGTGTCCTAGTCTGGTTCAGGCTTTGTCAAAAGATTGGAAAGTGTATAAAATCCATGTTCAGTGTATAAAACCTATGTAAAGGTGTGTCATTAAATTACTGAGTGGATCTCAATTAAGATTCTCAGAGAGCCCTCCTCTGTTCCTCGGAGGACACATTTGCATGAGCTGAGCTTTCCCTTTGAATCTCAGCTCTCCAGATTTTTTTTCACACCTGTTCCAGTGTGTCAGGTGCAGAGCGATCTGTTAGCCGTTAATGCCTCGGCTGTTGATATATGGTTCATTAGAAAAAATAATGGTGTGAAGCGAGGCATGACCCTGAGATGTGCCTACGGTTCTGTTCTGTATTCCAGGCAGAGCTCCCACGCTTCCAGGCACCATGCTTTGTCCATGTTCTACTGACAGGTACATGTCGAATCGTGACAAAGCCACAATAAAAGAGGCTGTTAAAAGCATCCCATGGTCCAGATGATGAAGCTATATCACTAGCGAGGCATGACCCTGAATGTGCCTAGATTTCTGTTCTGTATTCAGGGCAGAGCTCCATCGCTGCCAGGCACCATGCTTTGTCCATGTTCTACTGACAGGTACATGTAGAATCGTGACAAAACACAATAAAAGAGAAGGTTAAAAGCATCCCATGGTCCAGATGATGAACTGGGCAGAACACCGATAGCACACATATGACACACCTCCGGTGAGCGGCAGATAAAAACACAACAGAAGAAGAAAGGATAAGACCCATTAGCTTGCAAAGTGAGACAGTGCTAATGCTATTATTGTCAGTCTTAAAGCAGAGTCTGGATTGTATTCAGCCGCACAGTGACACAGTTCCAGAACTGTTCTTTAGATGTCCTTTTCTGGTTCCACAAATAAGTATTTTGGGATCCTCTGTAAAGCGGGCGGTTAAGAACCTTTTGGTTCTTTACCCAAAATGCAATAAAGTTTTTTCAAAAAAAGCAAACAGATTAGGTGTTGTATCGAATATTTTAGGATTTCATATAATAAAAAAGTGTTCAATGAATAATAGAGTGTAAATCCCTACAATATTCTGTGTATTCTATCATTGGACTGAGGGCTGTGTCTTCCATTCTGCTTTGACGTTGCCCTTCCACTTCAAACACCCATCAAGTGTTTGTCCAGCCACAGTTATCTAACTGTGATAAGGTCCCTGCCCTTTTGAACTCATCTGTCATGAATTGTTTATGTATTACGTACGTACGTATTATATATTATACACCTCATATCTCTGTATATGATCCTCACGTGTTTGTGCATACATGTCTCGAAAGCATCCATTACTCACGTAAAACGTGTTCAGGTATGGATGCTTGGGTAAGAAAAATCCTGATATAATAAATCATATCTAGGCCAGCAAATATCCTTATCAAATTCGTGGCATGCATTTTAGCAGAGATGATTTCTGAAAACTGGAAAGAGATTGCATTTCAAACATCTCTACGCCATTGAGGGAACATCGCAAGCATATCATTTATAATACCTCGAAATTAGAATAATTGTAGCTCAATATAATTGACAAAATCTTAAAATCATAAATATAAAAACACAGTCCAGTTTTTTTAGAAAGCACATTGTTTTAAATTACATCAAGTTGATGAGAAATACAATGTACTTGTTGTTAATGTTGTAAATTACTTTTGTAGCTGGAACTGGCTGACTTTAAATGGAACATCTACATAGGTGTACAGAGACCCATTATCAGTTTATAATTTTAAATGGCTAATTGATCGTTAGAAAACACTTTTGCTATTTTATTTACACAGCTGGAAACTGCTGTGCTGATCAGAGATAATGCACTACAACTGCCCTTCCAGTAAAGTATCTGGAGCATCAGCAATTGTGGGTTTGATTTCTTCTGAAACTCAGTCAGTCTCTTTGTTTTTGGGAAATGAAGGCATGCAAGAAATTGCCAAATAACAGAAAATCTTGTACAATGCTGTGTATTACTCCCATCACAAAACAGCACAAAATGTCTCTTACCAGGCCGGCTAGAGGAGTGGGAGGCCCCGGTGCACAACTGATCAAGAAGACAAACACATTAGAGTGTCTAGTTTGAGAAATAGATGCCTCCCAGGTCCTCAACTAGCAGCATCATTAAATAGTACCCATAAAACACTAGTGTCTCCGTTCACAATGAAGAGGCAACTCTGGGATGCTGGCCTTTAGGCAGAGTTGCAAAAAGATAGCCATAACTCAGACTGGCCAATAAAAATAAAAGATTAAGATGGCCAAAAAAACACAGACACTGGAGAGAGAAAGATGTGAAAAAAGAAAAAGTGGACACATTTTGCTTTGAGGTTCAGATCACAAAAAAACAATTGTGAGCTACAAACCAGATGACAAGATGCTGGATGCTGAATGCATGACGAAGCATGGTGGAGGCAGTGTGTTGGTCTGGGGGAGCTATCGGGGTGTGTTACAGCACCTCGGTTGGCTCGTTAGTAGTGAGGTGCTCAACTGACTGCGCGTAGACCCACTGGAGCTGGAGCGTGTGAGGAGGAGAAACCGTAAAATCAAACCAGTACTAAACACAGTACAGAATAGACAAATAAGAAATATATATATTTTGGTCCTGGGGGAGGGGTTTTATTTTCTTCTGTAACACACCGTTTACAGGAGAACGACCTATGACCTGTGACCTGCATGTCACCAGTTAATCCCTATTTACTTACCGATCTGCTAAAATAAGCAATAAAACACAGGCGAGCCACGAGAATATGGAAACCCCAAGGTATCTTACCTAACCGTTCTTCGTATAGTTGGACAAAAACAGAAAGCACCACAAAACTAGTCAGTTAACAATCAATTAAGCACAGAGTGTCAACCCCACACAGCAGAACAGGTCTCTCTCTGACAGTAAATAGTCCTCTTATGGAGGCTGGGTTGATTGGTTAATGAGGAACCACACCCTCTCCTCGGCACTGTCGCACCTGAAAGGACTACAGAGGGAGGTAGACGCACAGAAGAGAACAGCACAACAGGAAGTGACACGATGGGAAAAGGGGTTATCGGGGTGGCTGACGTGGGGGAATTGTACAAAGTAAAAGAGATCTTGAGGTAGGTAGGCCATCACTCCACCTTGCCCAAACCCGGGGAGGATCTTTTGTCTTCAATTTCTGCACATGCCAATCAAAACTGTCTGTACCCCGACCCTGTATGGACAAATTGCTTGGCGGTTACAGTGTCATACGTGACTATATCCACAAACGTGACTTTATTTCCCACTTTATCACATTCAGCTGCTTGGGGGATTACACTGCAATGCAGACTGGCAGCATGTTTAAGCAGCACGCTGTTAATTTCCCTCTGAGATGTTCACCTGCCTCTCTGCTCTAAACGTTAGGTAATCTCCATAATCCTGATACCGTGATGACGAGAATGAGGCACGGCACATTACAGGGGAATGCGGTGGCAAAATGTACACGTAGGAACTCAAAGCACAATCATTTATTTCAATGCCAATTGAGGGTTTGAGTCCGACATATTACGGAATATATTTGCGTCTCAGCCCTCGCAATCAGGAAGCAGGTCCTCTTAATTGCTTTTCAAGGCACCCAGGCAGAACGCACAACCAAGCGGTACATGGCAGCCCTCCCAAAGGAAAACATATTTTCCCCAGGCAGTCCACTAGGGACAGGCTGAAGACGTGGGCTACCCTTTTCACCCTATCTCAGGGCTTATCGCGACACCAGTTTCCGCCACAGAAAACTGTGCCACCCATTTTGGAGTGAATGGACATCCTGCCATCTCGATATGCCCTCGGGGAAAGCCTTAGCAGTCCAATTTGATAACAGCTGCATAGACATTGCCCTGCCTCAAGCTGGCACAACAAAGCAGACAAAGAGCCTTTTGGTTTGTCCATGAGTGTACATGACACGGTTAGAGCATGTACATTACTTTTGGCGGAAAGGCAGTGTCACATTTTTTAATTGTCATATTCACGAGTGGTGGGGTTACACTTATAACTTGTGAGAATGAACAATACATTCAGTTCAGAGCTGGGTGCATTTGGGTTACACCATTATTCATTATGTTTACGACTAGATCCATGTTAGTCCAATCAGGCACTACCCCATAAGGTAGTGCCCTATTAGGGGCTTCCTCATCAGGTTCTGCCCCATCAGGTGTTTCTCCATCAGGTTCTGCCCCATCAGGTTCTGCCTCACAAGGTGCTGCCCCATCAGGTTTTTCTCCAACAGGTTCCGCCCCACCAGGTGCTGCCCCATCAGGTTCTGCCCCATCAGGTTCTGCACCATCAGGTGATGCCCCATCAGGTGCTGCCCCATCAGGTGCTGCCCCATCAGGTGATGCCCCATCAGGTGCTGCCCCATCAGGTGCTGCCCCATCAGGTGATGCCCCATCAGGTGATGCCCCATCAGGTGCTGCCCCATTGGGTACTGCCCCATCAATTCCTCATGACACACTCAAATTGCGGCCATTAAACCTGTCCGATTAGTGTGAGGTCCAGCGTGTAAGAACCATGATAATATTACCTGGAAGAAGAGGATTCCGTTTGGACTCAAGCCCCATGTGGCATTGTGGTTTTAGAGCGCACATCCTTATCACGTGTTGCACCAAAATTACTCTTTGTACATTAACAATACAAGCCTATAAATCTAACACATTTGTACACATCTTTAGTGTTGTTGATTTTAGGCCGTCTTCACTGTGGCTGATTGCTGGTCAGGCTGCTTCTCTGTGTGCACAGACGACTGCATCCAGCCTGCTGAAGGCAGATGAGGATAAACTGATGCTAATCTAGACAGATAGAGGGGGAGGCCAGGCCATATCCCTCTCTCTCTCTCTCTCTTTCTCTCTCTTTCTGCTACATTGTGTTACAATGTCGCCTGACCCCGGACCGAGCAATAGCTGCAGACTTAGACAGAATCTCTATCAAGCATATGAAATTAATGTTGCATGTCTTTTGAGTTGGTATGTGGACGCACATGTCTATTGCAGAAGATCGCACCGATTTTGGAACACTCCAGGGCAGGAAACAGAGCCATGTGATGGTGTATTTTCAGAGGATTCCCTGGAAATGCACATTTGCTTAATCTCATTCAATCATGAAATGAAACAAGCCTTTGAAGGATTTGTTACATGGGCATCTATTACAGGAGATATTTGATATTCATGAGAAAGGAGTGCTTTATTAATATGCAGGATGTCAAAACGTACACCCATCTCTCTGTTCCTTTTATTGCAATTTCTTTCAGCATAACGAGGTGCATGTATTTGTCTGTGTCCACAAATGGCCAAAACCCTCTTGTCGCTTCACAAGATACACAACCCAGTAAGTGTTCTCAATTTAATTTAGCCAGTATTTCATTCGTGACCTGTCTCAAAATCAGACATGAATTACCAAATATGATGTGATCCCTTATAGGACTCCAGATCAGAATCAGATGAGTCGACGTTAAAACAGAACAAAACTTGGTGTAACGGTGCTGTTATTGATCAAAAACATATGAGGTCAGAATACCCAATAGCTATGTTGCTGATATACATTTAAATACAATATGTGGTGTCAGCTGCGTCTTGAGTAGTAGTGCGATCGTGCTGACTGTTACGTTGTTAGAGTAGCGGAGGGGTGAGAGCACACATCCTTGCGGCGCTCCAGTACTGCGATATAATGAGTCTGGAATGTGCGTGTCCATCGCTGTGTGATGTGTCTAATCAACACAAGGTCAGGATGATGCTGCATAGTATTAATACTGTTGTTCGAAGACTTGTTGCTCTGTAGAATACAGCCAATGGGAGACATTAATGATGGTTTTGAGACGCGACGTGACTAGCGGTTCAAATGTTTTCACGATGACCGTGGTGAGTGCCACAGATCTATTGTCATTCAGACAGGAGTCCTTGACTTCAACAACGAGCGTTTCTCTGGTGACATATTGAATATGTCTGTATAAACACAGGAGGTCCGCTCACCACATGCCTGCCGCCTTGTTGCACATTACCCAGAAGGACCAGCGGAAATGCAATTAGCCTATACACCCTGAGTGAATTTAATTCCTTCAGCTTTGGGACTCTTGTGCAAACGGGAAAGATGTGTGTGAACGCACAAATGGAACTCAAGGAAACAACATTCAACGGGATCCAAGTTCCTCCGAAAATGGGGTCACGGTCAGTAGATTAGCCATTGTTGACCGCGACCCTGAAACAACTCAGGGGTTAATTGCCTCGCCCAAGACCCAGACCAAAAATATCCGTTTCACATTAGGGATTCGAACCGGCAACCTTCTGCTCAATAACCAAGCGCTCCTACTTTAACGGACAAATATTCAGAGGGTGTGATGTGTCATGTTTCCTCCCTGTCTTCCCCCCGCTACTTTTGCATCCACATCCAGTCCTCATTGACACACTCGTCACTTTGACTTGTGGGTGTTCCAACACAGTGGGATTAGCCGAGAGGCTATTCGTAAAGCGGTTGTTACTGCTTCGGACGGAGTGAGGAGGGATCTGCCCCTAGACATTTGCTACACTACAGTATCCTGCTGACTGGCTGGCTCTCACCCGGCACTGCCATAGAAACGGGGCTCCTATATGCAGTGGAAGCTCATTCTGTCTAGGAGCCAGCGAGGAAGAGGATCGAGAGGACAACGAGAGAGTGAGCGTGTGCGGGAATAAGTGAAGCAAAGAGAGAGAGAGAAAGAGAGAGAGAAGAACCCGTGTAACAAAGTGAGAGAGCTAGTCACTGGTGAGTACATGCTGTCACTTTATATTGGATCAGTTGATGAAAATCTGTTGCTTTGGGCTCTTTCTTTTAATCATTGATTTGTTCTGGTTTCCTCTGACAGCGTTTTTGTATGGGAAACAGGTTGTCTGTTTGCGGGGGATGTGGGGTTGCATCTCTCTCTCTCTCTGTGAAACGCTTTGGTCTCACATGAGACAGGCTAATGGCTGGCACACCTCTGGCTTTTGTTTTGTTGAATGGCTCAAGTTAGTTACTGCGTTGAGTGATTACATGTGTGTGTGTGTGTGTGCTTGTGAGTGTGTGTGTGTGTGTGTGTGTGCTTGTGAGTGTGTGTGTGTGCGCGTGTGCGCGCGCGTGTGTGTGCCCTTTCAAAGCGGGTGTGATCTTGTGAAACCTTTAAGCAGGAACAGACTCATCTCTGCTTAAGTGTTAATCACAATTTCACAAATCTCAACAGTGTCAAATCAGTGTTCTTGGCATGAAAATAAGTCTTAGTTTCAGTGTTTATTGGCGTATAACACATTCTCAGTACCATTTAGGCATCGCCGTGTCCACATTTGACGAGATTGAAAATGTTCTACCGCCACACTTTTTGCCCACATATTTTCTCTCCAAACTTTTTTCTGTATCGATTTGCCGGATGAATCAAGGCAGCTGAATGAATTCTGCCCTAAACCATGACTCTTTTTCTGATCTATTGTATAACTGTGGAGTACGATAGTGTACTGTAGCAGGTCCACATGTTTAGCTGCATAGCTTCACAATATGCAGCAGAGAGGCAGCTGAGTCACAGGTGTCTGCTAGCCATCAGTACTCTCAGTACCCCATGTTCTCTGTGGACCGGACCGCTCTATGGGTTACAGAGTCAATCGTCAGCGGATGGATTAGGGGGCTCAGGCGCTTTGATGTACAATCCCTGTGTGCGACCAAGATAATGTGGGAGCCACACCAGTGTGCCCTACGCACGCCCTCACCTGTAGCTAGCACGCGTTAGCACGAATTAGCACACACAAACTAGTTGTGCGTTGTGCCACTGAAGGCGAGTCAGCCGAGTGAGGCATCCGTAACGGAAACCTGACGTGAATTGTATTTCCGCTGGCAGAAGATCCGGTGTCGTTAGCAAATTGGGTTTATAAATACCTCCCAATTTCCTCAAATCCCTTTCGTCATTATCGACAGACTGAGCGTTCGGCGACGGTGAGTGAATACGTCTGTGGAGAACACTGGTTCCCCGGGTGGAGACTGTTCCATCTCTGTGTCCCCCACGTTCCTTCAGCTGTTCTCACAGCATGTGTCCAGGATGCCCTGCCTAAACAGAACAAATCCCTATCGGTTTTCTGTTGAGTTCTGCCAAAGACCGGACCCTGGTGATGGCAACCAGCAGGAGGCGGGCAGAGTGTGTGCCAGCAGGCAACCGCCGTGACATGATTGAGGTTGATTAGGACGACTGCTCTGGTCCCGCTGCATCCTTATTCCTTCTCTCCCTCTATTTATTTCATTCTTTCTTTCGATTCTCCTTTCTTTTCTTTCTCGACCCCTTCTCTCCCTGTGTGTTTCTCTCCCACTCTTTCTGATGCGGGAGAACAGAAAAGGATTCGTTTTTTCTGCCGTAGCCTGTTTAACGAGTTCTTGTTAAAATGTTACTCACTCAGGGTGGCCTCTGAGATGCCCGGGCGAGCCAGATCAGTGTGTGTGTGTGTGAACAGTGATTCACAATGGAGCGATAAGCGTCATAAAACACGCCGCCGGGGTTGTGAGTGCACGACTATAAGGGTACAGGAGATGCGTGTGGTGAGGCTTTCTACAGTTTCCAATAATGGCCTCTTGGAGGCACAGTCTTTTTCAATACCACAAAGAATGTTCTAGTTTTTGACAGGTGTTTGCCTTGCGGAATCGATACCCTGACCTTCTGTGAAAAGAGAATAATGTTCTTGCATTCATGAGACCCTGTGTATCGACGATGATCGGTATTATTCGGGAATTAGGTGTGTTTAAAGGGGAAGGGCTCTCACTGATACAGCTATGGGAAGAGGGTTTGTAGGCGTGGAGAGCAAATACTGCAGGACGCATATAGAGTATAAAGGATATTTCACTTCAAGGAGAAACCCTGCTGGGACATTCTTACAGGGGCACTGAAATGAATTTGAGAATTATATGGTAAACATTAGATCAACTATTGTCATTGTACAGTCCCAGTACAGTGCAATGAAACGTGTGATAAACGGGTGATAATAGAGAGATAATAGAGTGATAACCGAGTGATAAAGAGGTGATAAACGGGTGATAATAGAGTGATAACTGGGTGATAAACGGTTAATAAACGGGTGATAACCGGTGATAATAGAGTGATAACCGGGTGATAAACAGGTGATAACCGGGTGATAAACAGGTGATAACCGGGTGATAAACAGGTGATAAACGGGTGATAACCGGGTGATAAACAGGTGATAAACGCGTGATAACTGGGTGATAAACGGGTGATAAACGGGTGATAACCGGGTGATAAACAGGTGATAAACGGGTGATAACCGGGTGATAAACAGGTGATAAACGGGTGATAACTGGGTGATAAACGGGTGATAACCGGGTGATAAACAGGTGATAACCGGGTGATAAACAGGTGATAACCGGGTGATAAACAGGTGATAAACAGGTGATAAACAGGTGATAA